>NQII01011040.1:11409-30852 GCA_002778355.1 Clitarchus hookeri
GTCTGTTGTCAAACTAAATAATGCAGTAATTGGTTCAGTTGGCGAGTAGTGAGCGCCCTGAAAGCCACGCGAGCGTCCGGACGTGCGTTACGCACACGAAGATGTGATAAACGGTAAGGGGGAGGAAAGAAGGAAAATACACCTGTTAACTGAATATGTGCAGTTCGAAAACATCAGATAGAGAAGTCTGCGAGTTAAACGGGACCACGAGAAAAAAAAAGAGGCATTCTACTGTAATATGACGCAATCTAAATCCTAATCAGTTATTTCATTCACCGAAATGCTTGCCACTTAAAATTCAGCTGAAAAACGGACACAGAAAACTCTTAAGTCAGTTAGAGGCCGTCGGAAAATAATTAATGGGTAGGTAGTGGTAGATACCTATAACCGGGGCGTTTTCTCGGGGTACTCCCCTTCCCACGACTTTTGATCCTGGCGTTGCTTCATCTTCATCTCACTTCACGCCATATGCCCATGATAGCTGAAGACCTAGTTGTTAAGGCTTTCCAAGTATCTCAGCTCAGCACATTCACTGTTTCAGTTTTATGATGCAATTAACGGATTGTTAAAACAAAAAATCTCTTTTTGCGCCTTGTTTCTACATTTAGCTCTCTCAACTTGGTGTCTTACTAAGGTCTTCTTGTTTGAATACTGTGGATACTGCCCTGCAGTTATTAATAATTTGTTGGTGACAGCACATTTACAGCACAAATAAAGCTACCAGTTTTTATCAGTGATGAGGTTTAACAACAGTCATAATAGTATCCAGAAGTCACGTTTCTCAACGCACGAAAACGGGAGTACATAGACAGTTAAGTTCATCAGTGATCGAAAATTGAAGCAGTTCTCAGCAACACTTTCCTTAAGAATTGGTACTCCTGAACTACGGTAACAGTCTCAACATCACACGCATGTGGCTCGCTGCCCGTTTGCCACATGCCTGGTATTGCTATGATTTGTTTTCAAGTTGTTCCAAGAGAACTGGATCATTCTCCAAAATACGATGGGATAGTGCAACATTTTTCTTTAATTTAGCAATGCTGGTTAATAAACCGCCGTGAAAATAAAGCACGCTTTTGCGTCAATTTTATAGCAAAATAGCTTCTGCAACCCCAGATTTTGCCTTTAACCAATTTTGGTGGAAGAGACAAGTTTTACATGGTTGCAGGTATTTGTTCACCTACACATTTACTCAATATCGCCCTCAAATACTTCCAACAATAATTGCAACAAACTAGTGGTTCAGCTCCACCTTCGAAGGCATAAATGATGTCCTTAGGAATCACTTTAGACCATAAGTCATTTATATGATTTTGACTTGCCTTTTTTATTTTTTAAATATTTCTACTGAGAACCTGCAGCCACAATTTGTCGCTCGAATCCGTATTTATTCTGTATATGTAGCTTTTTGTTGTCTGCTTTAGCTCCTAGGCGTTATTTTTAAGAAAAAAAACTCGATATCATAAATGGGATGGATGAGTTCGTAGTCAAGCAGAATACTTGTGGTAAAATAGTGTATTTAGTCAGTTGCATTCGGAAAGTTGTGTGTTTGGTCCCGGTCGACTGCACTGGGAATAATTACCGACGGATGTATGCATGCTCTTCCATTTACAGCAACCATTCTGAAACACGTGAACCGATTTCATTAGATATCGAACTTCGTCTGGCATTTAATGCGGCAAATTTTCCTTTAAAATTTATTAATTCTGCTAAACACTGCACGTGGTCTCCATTGCCTACACGATTGGCAAATATGTGTGCGCGGTTGGTTTTGGTTTACATACAAACTGATTCAGAGCGGCTTCGTAAAAACTTAATGAATCCACAGAGCTGATTTTAAAAGCTCTCGTAACATGTCCGTAACAATAGGTTATTATAATTTTTTCCCTCTGAAATCGCTGCAAGCTTGGTATACTAAAAAATAGAGCACGGTTGAAAATTGCGTGACATAGTTTTTGTCACAGCCGTAAATTTTTAAGTTCGGGAAGGGGAAGTACTGAGATAGGACCCACCAGGAAAACTTTCCTGTATGTCGAGATAGATAACACATGTCTTTCGCGGGTCATATCGTTACTTGACCCCGTACAGCGACAATGCGAACTACAAACGGGAACCAGGTTAGCGATGACACGAACATTTGGCGGAAGCTTAGACTTTGACAGTGTTCCACGTGCGATTCATCAGCTGCAGGACGTACTGTGCAGTTTAAAACACGTGACTCTAGGAAGAACCGTTAACGTAGCCTGCAGTGGAACTGAACACTGAATAATAGTATTGAGTGGCTGGTCGCGGTTAACCTGTTCAGTCGCCGTATTTTTGACATGTGCTGTACACCAGTGTCCAGTAATTTGAGTCTCTTCCTTGTGGCTGATCTGATTTGAGGAATTTTCTAAACCTCTTTGAGACGGTTGGTTAATGCCACTACCATCGAGCCCGCAGCGCATTGTTCGGCGGTTACAACACAAGCGCTGAACACAAGTACAGATCGCACCAAAACATTTCGTGAATGCAACACTTGAACTCAGAAATTAAAGTGTGACCGAACGCTAATTTTGATTCCTTCCGCCGCATGTAATATTAACACTGCCAGGGACTATTTTTCTTTATTCATGCGCCGATCAAGGGCAATAGTAGAATCTTTTTCGAAACGTTAATATGCCAAATCTGATCTTATTGTGCAAAAAAAAAAAAANATCAAGGGCAATAGTAGAATCTTTTTCGAAACGTTAATATGCCAAATCTGATCTTATTGTGCAAAAAAAAAAAAAAGACAAATGTAATTATATGCTATTCACGGTAAAATGAGTACTTTTGAAAGCCCTCTCATTTGTANAAAAAAAAAAAAGACAAATGTAATTATATGCTATTCACGGTAAAATGAGTACTTTTGAAAGCCCTCTCATTTGTAATAGCAGTAAATAAATATGTTTGCCTTAGGCTTTAACTTCCGAGTGCGGTGGAATATACACTGTCTTTATTATTTACATGGCAATATTTATTTTTAAAAAAATGGCTAAATGATAATAAATGGCTGAAAGGAAAAAGTAACTAGGGCCTCAAAAGTTCTCATTTTACCGTCAACAGTCTACTCTGATGCACACATTTAAACATCCACACATTCACTACGACGGTAAGGATGCTGGTTACCATAAACGCATTACTTTATTTTTGTATACCATTGAACATGACGACATTACTTGTAAATACTCTCCCCACGCAAAAAAAAAATTGAGCGTATAGTTTTTGGTTTATGACATGTAAAAATCACAATTTTAGTGTTTATGAGATGTAGAAATAAAATAAACGAAAACATCAGCGGAAAATTTAACAACGGTGACTGAAAGACTATGTGTTAATTCATTTTAAGGCTCAGCAAAATTTATTTTACAAAAAGAGCTCAAAAACTGCTGCAAATCAAAAACATGCACGAATTGTATCACTCAATAATTATTTCAAATCACAAAGGAACTTCATAGTGTTATTTTTAAGATTATTAGAAGTAACTCATGGTGTCTCATTTCAATGTGAATGATCTCATTTCGGCAAGTTAGTTTTTATTATTCGTATATCCCAAAAACAGGGAAATAGTCATTTTGAAATGCTAGTAGGCTATGCAAAAATGTGTGTTCTAATATATTTTTATGCTAGGAAATAGTACGTGTATGTAATGTCTAAGAGTGATACAAATTTTCGTACAAATACGAAATAATTAATGTTTTGGACTGTCAGCACCCTTAACGCACGGGACTACTTTACCTGCTTCGATGCCAACTTGTTGTTTGCGTTAACGTACATGTATTTTTTTAAGTAGGTTGGTTTCTAAAGTTCTTAATTAACAGTTTACGTTTTACATTACAGTTCTCCTTTAAAAAAGATTTTCCGTAAAACTACGTATATTTGTATTTTGCAATTTTGTCCTTTTTTTTAATAAATATAATTTCAAGATATTCAGACAACCATAAGCATGCCCTTAAACATAATGTGTTATACAAAACACGACAGGAAGCGTATTAGGGCCTATTATATATGTTAATAAGCATTTATCATACGTAAGTATACACATTTGGTATGTAGGCTCCCGATAGTCGGATTTTAAAACCCTGCAACTTTCATTTAAGGGTGAATTATTTTTATAATTGTGGTTTGCAGTGTTGTAGGAGAATTTTAAGCAGCGAGGGGATGGATGTAATTACATTAGAGGCATGACATTTTATTCAGTTAAATAATAATTTTTTTTAAAATCTAGTTTGATATTTGATATTTTGCAAGTACCGGTAACTATGGTGTTTTCGTCCATGCACTTCGACACTTTGCCTTCCTCTCCTCTCCCCCCTCCCTCTTCTTAAACGCTATTAGCAGCTTACGTCTGGACATAACGTGCTGTGCAGTTTAAAATACGTTGCTGGGAAGTATTGTTCACGTATCTCAAATCACTGATAACATCAAGAAAAAAAACAATAAACTAGGTAAACTATCACGGTTTGCCGCAAGCGGAAAATTCCCTGCAAAATAACTTATAAAGATAAAAAAAAATGCTTCACTTGCTCGTGTGTATGGGGGAAGTACAAATTATAAGATGTATTTGTCAACCAAATTCCGAGGTGAGTATAGGAAGTATGTGCAGCGTACATACATGAGTGCACCTGCTTGAGTGCTTTATGATAAAGATATCTGAGAACATAGGCTATTCGCAAATAACTTCACGAAACAGGGAATAATATTTAAATACCTAGAAGTCATTATTTGGAAGTAGTTTCTCCGAATGATGAGGTAATCGTTCACGGCGTTTAATTGTGCACTACAATTTTTATGTAGCACAAGAATAACCATGTAATAAAATTATAATTAAAAAAAATTATGAGTAGGGTTGGACTAATTCTAACTCAGTGCCGTTGGACGTGAAATATTATTCCAGTTGTATAAATCAGCACAAGGCCAAACCAAACATTGCATTCATAGCTGCTAAAATACGTGAACATGAAAGCAAAATTCAAGTAATAAAAATTAACTAGTACACAGCTAGTAGACTATTTACAGTAATTCCAATAGCTATTTAGTTACATTAGCAGACATAGGCCCCAACAGAAAATACAATTTTGTAAAATTTAAATCACTGTATACGTCCACACTGACGGTTTTAGTTTACAACTTTATTTCGTCAATTTATGGTTATATCGGAAAAAGTAATCCTTGGTTAAACAGTTTTTTCCTTCAAATGTTTTGTTCTTTTATGCTCTTTTGACTTCAAATCGTTAATAGACGTGCGATTATTTTAGACCGCTCAGTATTAGTTTTAAAATCGTGGAAGAATTTTTGGCAGCGAAGGTCCTAATTAGAAGCATTTCAGAAGCGTGGATCATGCTCCTAATTCTGAATCATCATACAATTTTTAATTCAGCGATCTCAGCGACAACAGTGGCGTGTGGTGAAGTGTTGCAAGGTTAGCTGGTGATTGCTCAGTTCTGTACACACCCGGCGCACGCAGCAGGAACCAGTAACCAGAGTGCGGCAGGGAGAAACTGAATGTATTGCGGCCACTCGCGAGAGAGCGGCGAGGCACCCACTACACACGTGCTTTGGCGTCAACTGCACTACTACGTTTAAGTGGCCGATGTGTAAACTAGCAAACGACTAGGTATAGCGCAGAGCAAAACACAGCTTGCCTTGCGACAGTTCACCACACGCCACTGAGCGACAATAAGTATTAACTTCGTGGCCACACTACGAAAGTACAACGGTCATAGAGGCGAGTGCGTAGGTACAAAATCCACGTGCGAAGGTTCACAATCACTATATGAACACGTCCCTGCCATATTTTTGGTAGCACAGTTGTACAGATCACAGGAATCACCGTCTGGAACACCGGGTTGGGTAGCATCACATCCAACCATGAGTACAACAGAATTATGTCGTAGGCAATTTTTATAACATATTGTTGCACTTCGTCGCTTCCCTTGCCCCATCCGGCTCGCGAGAGCGAAGGAATGTCAGGCGAGAATAATCTGAGGAGAGGGCTGCGATTTACAAAGGGATGCCGCCGCGATAAGCTTATCGAAACTTGCATGTTCCTGACCTTCAGAGGATTGCATTTCTGCGGTTATTTGAACGGAGGTTCTGGTTGATTGCCCATGCCTCTCGGTGAGACTAGGGGTGCGGGGAACCTTCCAGATCGGGCCACCGAGTCTTTCTAAGTTGCGATGGGCCTCCAAGCCGATAGTTTCTAGAGTTTGTAGGATTACGCGACATTAAGTGAGAGGTGTGCGAAGACAGCGCAGCATAGAGTTAAGTGGCGGCGAGAGTGACCAGCGAAAGAGAAGTCTGCGGACTGCGGTCATCGGTGCAGTGGAGAGTGAGACTGGCGGGCGGGACTGCTGAACGTGATGCGTGAGTGTAAGACATTTGGAATTACGGCAATAGACAGACTGAGCATGTGTAAATAATGAGTATGAATTAAGTGACTACAACCAAAATAGAGCCATTGAAATGTACTTTAATTTGAATTGAGACAGACATTAAATACTGCGCTCACTGAGAATAACAGGAGTAATTGTGTAGGTAGATAGTTTAACGTTGTAAATAATAACTGTGTGAATAAACGAAAAATAATATTTAGTTGTATTATTTTTATTACGACTTCCGTCTCTTGGGAACTCGAATATGCCCCTCTGTCGTCTTGTAACAATATTAAACGCGGAGTCAAGAATATTACTTCATTGGCCAAAAAAAGTATTAAGAAGACTATGTACTTGGAGCTGGAACTGCATTGCAGAGCGTTCGAAAGACACGGTTTTCCACGAAACTTTTAAACGTGCGTCCAGTGTGCTAATCTACGAAAAGAAAATACACTTGAGGCGACGTACATAGACTGCTGTCAAGGCACCGCGCATATTATAAACAGTACTTCGGAGCTCTTCAGCATAGCTGAAAACTGCCCTACCTCACTGCNTGTCAAGGCACCGCGCATATTATAAACAGTACTTCGGAGCTCTTCAGCATAGCTGAAAACTGCCCTACCTCACTGTCTTATCGCAAAATGCACTGTTGGGAAAGCCTCAAATCTAGCATATGGACATGCACAGAACTTTGATACAGAATTTTCCACCAATATAATTATAGAGTAAAGACCCATAGTTCCAGCGGTACAACGGGAACACTGCATGCTATTTCAGAAGCTTGCGTGTAGATGCGTCAGGGCGGCAGGTACACAGGTCAGTGTAGTCCTTATCGCTCTCTTGCTTCTGTGCCTTGAATAGCCAAAACAACTCCAGGCACATAGGACGCGTGTTTGTTCAGTGTGTTGTAACTCTCTGCAGTACTTTGCTAGAGACGTTATTATTTTGCCAAAGACATGGTGACCATATTCTGTGCCTATAAAAAACAGATAATTATTATCTGTATCGTAAGCAATAAATACAAAATAGGCCTGAAGAAATTCTACGCAAAAATAAAATTATTTATACAACCTCAGAACTTTACGATCGAGTCTACCAGGCGAGCAACAGAATTGAAGTGTGTTTCCAACACACGTTTTAACATAAACTATTTTGCGTGTACAGTCTATTTCCACGCGAAAACAAGTAACTCTTCAGACTGGGCCGGAACACAACTTTCTACATATCACACTTATTGCAAGCAAGACATGACCAAAAATAAAAATACATTTGTAGACTGTTATAGCTTAAATTATTCTGGGTGAATACCTACAAAACTGGACTTTGCTACGAGCTTCCCACCAATAATATTATAGGGTCAACGCTCAAAGTCCCGTAATAAGTCGTGCAGACGAGAAGTCTACACGCCAGCTAGAAGCCTTGCGCGTAGCGGCGACGGAGCACTTGACGTTCGTGCCAGTATCGCCCTTATCGCTACTTCGCTGCCTTGCCTCATAAGCTGGAAATAACGTCAGGTAGACGGGCGCCATGACTTTAGAGAAATTACAAACCAAATGCAACATATAGTGTTGATCCTTTTGCCTATGTGATCGCCTGTAATTGACGAGGTGTAGGTATTGCACAGTAGCCAACTCTGAATTTGATGGGCCTTGTAGCATGGGGCAGTGTCGTTGTGGTGAACTGTTGCAAGGTAAGCTGGCGTTAGCTCTGCGCTGTACCATGTTGCTCGCAAGTTTACACTCCCACTACTAAAACGTAACTCGACAGGTGATGTCACGGGACGTAGGTAATGGGACCCTTGCTGCTCGCTTGTGAGTGGACGGAATATATCATATTTCCCTATGCTGCACGGTGGTTACTGGCTCCTGCTGTGTGTACCGAGAATGTACAGCAGTGAGCTAGCACCAGCTTACCTTGCAACACTTCATTACATGCCACTGGCATGGGGTCATTATCTTCTTGGGATAGGACATTTCTCTAAATTCCCAGCTATTTGATACTACTTAACATTTTATTTTTCGTGAAGAGTTTACGTAACCCTCTGCATTCAACATCTCATCGACCAGTTCTCCAATGCCAGTAGAGTCTATGGCTCATACATCCTCAAACCATTACGTCTCCTGCTCCATGTTTCACTGTGGGTATGATATTTATTGCATTCATTGCTTTGTTTGGCCTGTACCAGGCAAATTGTACTTGCTTTCATTTGTAAAAAAAAATACCTTTTTTAATGTCTTGAGATTTATTTATGTAGGCTTGAGTAACTGCAAACCACATGCTCCTGTTTTTCCAGCTAATAAAGGGCTTCTTTGTAGGCGTGACCTAGCCTTAAAGCTCGGCCTCATACGCCGTTTTGAACTACTCGTTTCTAGCTATTCCCAGTTTTTCAGGGATACTTATTTTGAAACTAAAACTATACCTCCGTGGAAATATGCATCACGCTATAGGATAAACATAAATTCTGAACTTTTGTCAAGTAATTATGATGTAATTAGTACAGCATCATGTTTAAATTGTCAGTATATTCTTACCGTTTCAAGATTACCAGATAACGCTTGGATAAAAAATTAACGACTATATTTGAAGACACTTGTAAAGTGTAAACGTGCTACAATAACAAATATTTAGTCATTTCGTTGAAAACCAAGTAATGGAATATAAATGAAAAATTCCACATGGATGAAATCAAGTTTTTAATCATATTTCACTGAAACTATTCCTGGTGGTATTTGTCGTAACGTGAACCCCACATAGTGAAGGGGCCGTGGTGGTGTAGTGGTTAGACTACTCGCCTCTAACCTAGACGAATCAGTTCGATTCTCGGAAGGGTCGCTCCGGGGTTACGCATGTGGGAATCGTGCCAGACGATGCCACTGGTCGGCGGGTTTTCTCAAGACTTCGATTTTAAGAGCCGCCCAAATATCTTCACTTACTCATCCAGATAGTGAAGCAAGGTCTCCTGAACACCAGACTTGTATGGAGCCTTTTGACGGTTTTTATTGTATGAAACGGTGCATTCCTCGCTGTTACGTTCGTTCGTCGTCCTGGCCTAACCTTATGTTCCGAGAACCCACCACCCCAAAACAATATAATTATTTCATGTTAAATGGTAGAAAACATTTCTTGGCGTTTGCGTAAACCAGTCAACAGGAAACTGATGCAGTCGTGTGTAACACTGCAGTGAGTTGGCCATGGACAATGGACAATGGACAATGGACAACGTAGATTGTATGAATATTTTTTTTTGTTTATGTTATTTCTTCAAGGTTGCTAATATTATATCTTGTGATTCTCACAATAACAAACGTCTCCAGCATAGTACAATGGAAAGTATTAAATATTACACAAATAATACGCCAATGTATCCTTTGTTTAAATGAGCGTAATTTCTCAGTAATTAGTCTNATGATATTTATTGCATTCATTGCTTTGTTTGGCCTGTACCAGGCAAATTGTACTTGCTTTCATTTGTAAAAAAAAATACCTTTTTTAATGTCTTGAGATTTATTTATGTAGGCTTGAGTAACTGCAAACCACATGTTCCTGTTTTTCCAGCTAATAAAGGGCTTCTTTGTAGGCGTGACCTAGCCTTAAAGCTCGGCCTCATACGCCGTTTTGAACTACTCGTTTCTAGCTATTCCCAGTTTTTCAGGGATACTTATTTTGAAACTAAAACTATACCTCCGTGGAAATATGCATCACGCTATAGGATAAACATAAATTCTGAACTTTTGTCAAGTAATTATGATGTAATTAGTACAGCATCATGTTTAAATGGTCAGTATATTCTTACCGTTTCAAGATTACCAGATAACGCTTGGATAAAAAATTAACGACTATATTTGAAGACACTTGTAAAGTGTAAACGTGCTACAATAACAAATATTTAGTCATTTCGTTGAAAACCAAGTAATGGAATATAAATGAAAAATTCCACATGGATGAAATCAAGTTTTTAATCATATTTCACTGAAACTATTCCTGGTGGTATTTGTCGTAACGTGAACCCCACATAGTGAAGGGGCCGTGGTGGTGTAGTGGTTAGACTACTCGCCTCTAACCTAGACGAATCAGTTCGATTCTCGGAAGGGTCGCTCCGGGGTTACGCATGTGGGAATCGTGCCAGACGATGCCACTGGTCGGCGGGTTTACTCAAGACTTCGATTTTAAGAGCCGCCCAAATATCTTCACTTACTCATCCAGATAGTGAAGCAAGGTCTCCTGAAAACCAGACTTGTATGGAGCCTTTTGACGGTTTTTATTGTACGAAACGGTGCATTCCTCGCTGTTACGTTCGTTCGTCGTCCTGGCCTAACCTTATGTTCCGAGAACCCACCACCCCAAAACAATATAATTATTTCATGTTAAATGGTAGAAAACATTTCTTGGCGTTTGCGTAAACCAGTCAACAGGAAACTGATGCAGTCGTGTGTAACACTGCAGTGANAACAATATAATTATTTCATGTTAAATGGTAGAAAACATTTCTTGGCGTTTGCGTAAACCAGTCAACAGGAAACTGACGCAGTCGTGTGTAACACTGCAGTGACGAAGGTCCAACTTTACCATAACTTATAAGTTGGCCCTACACAATGGACAACGTAGATTGTATGTTTTTTTTTTGTTTATGTTATTTCTTCAAGGTTGCTAATATTATATCTTGTGATTCTCACAATAACAAACGTCTCCAGCATAGTACAATGGGAAGTATTAAATATTACACAAATAATACGCCAATGTATCCTTTGTTTAAATGAGCGTAATTTCTCAGTAATTAGTCTNAAGTATTAAATATTACACAAATAATACGCCAATGTATCCTTTGTTTAAATGAGCGTAATTTCTCAGTAATTAGTCTTGATATGTGTATCATAATAGGTATTTGAAATAAGATTTTTCGATTGTCAGCAGTTTAGTAGCATGAGATGTCTGTCATGGGATATTTTTGTTTGTGTAGTTTTGATAGAACTATTGACTGAATTCCTTATGTAATTATTTTTATGTTTTAAATATCTGTTGACAGCAATTGTCTTGGCTTGCTTCCATGTATATTTCAAACTCATCCTCTGTATTTCCTATGGCGAAATAGGTCTGCAATAGCGTATGTTGGAAGCAATTTTTTCATTTAATAACACAGGTATAAACGGTTCACTGTTAATTGAGCCCTGCTTAGGATTTACTTTCCCCTATCATTTTGTATCCTTCCGTTATATGAAAGATTAACATTGCCACGGACCGTCTCACATTATTCATGCGTCATCTAAGTGGAAACCAAGGAATATTNGAAAGATTAACATTGCCACGGACCGTCTCACATTATTCATGCGTCATCTAAGTGGAAACCAAGGAATATTTAGGGAAGTAAATGTGTTGATGTGCAAATTGGTACTCCAGTGTGTATAAAACAAAAAATCTTAATACTTCAGTAGCCATAAATTTAAATATTACGCTCTCATTACATTAGATCTTAGAACTATTTTTTCTTAATTAGCTGCCAACTTAACTGGGAACCTGTGTGCCAGTGTATACGCGTAGTTATGAGCTGTGATTTTTTTTTTCAGTGTTTGATTTCAAAAGTAGTCAATTTACCTTAAAGAGCCTTTAAAAGGCCTCGCGCCTTCTGGAAAATCAGCTTCGGAATTGGCCGCATCTCGCGAGCCGTTATCGCAAGCTGCCCGAGCGGCCATCTTGCCCGGGAGGCAGCAGCTGGCACAGGGGGGTTCCACTGGGAGAAAGGGATGGTGGTCCGCCGAAGGGGAAGGGGGAGGGAAGGGGCCGCATTTCGAGCGCCATTTGTCTCGCCAAAAGAGACAGTGCGTAATTTTAATTAAGGCCTGCGGGCCTGACGTCACCCCTCCCTCCCGTACCACACTACTCTGCACCGCAGTCCTTCGCTCACCCCCTCTCCCGTGCCCCCTAATTATCATTCATCACGGCTTTGTCTGGCCAGTTATTGTTTCAAGGCAACGGCCTCCCTCTTTCCCCTCCCCAGCGGGGCAGTGTTTCCTACCCGCACGCGAGAGAGACGGGCGTAACTGGAGGTTGCCTGCTGTCCGTTTCGTATTGCGCGAAACGTAGTGTTTTCAAGGGGGTGGCTTTGCCGCCAGCACTAGGCACGTGGCAAGTCCCACAGGCCACCGCGTGTGTGGTCGGGAACCTTCTCCAAGTTCAGCCATACAACGGCTTTCCCACAGTGGCCGAACGCACTCAAATTTGTACGGATTTTCTTTCTTTTTTGTTTATATCCCGAATGCAAGCTTGTCGTTTGTAATTTGATTGGGGTGTACTCCACAACGAGAATGGAGAAGTCCTAAGACGGCGAGGTATCGTTAGTGGTGCCAACTAAAGAGTGCCCTTCTCTTTTTGGCTTGAGTAGATTTTACAGATTCACTCACCGAGCGGGGTGGCGCAGTGGTAACTCACTGTAGCCGGGTTCGATTCCCGGTACTGCGATACTGATGTCGGTTTTCCGTGGTTTCCCGATATAACTTCAGTCGAATGCTGGGATGGGTCCTTAACAAAGGTCTTTGCCGGTTTCTTCCCATTTCTTCCCCAATCCCTCTTCCCTGAGCAACTTGCTCCGTCTCGAATGACCTCGCTGTCGACGAGACGTTAAGCCCAACTACATACTTACAGATTCACTTGTCAAACTTTCACTGTGTTTTGATTACGCAAATTACAAGTAACACATTAGCTGAAAATGAAGTAATTTGACTTCACAAGCTAACTATGACTAGGGGGGAGAGGAGAGGGAGAGAGAGAGAGAGAGAGACGTATATCCCAGCTAGCATGTAAGCTTGCGGCAAGCTATTATTTAACCTGAATTTGCCTTGCCGAGTAATATTTTCTTATAATATATAATGACTGGCACATACTTGCCAGTGGCAAGCTTGCAGATTGCTTGAATTATGCTTGCGGCCAGTCAAGGTATGCTTGCAGTAAGTTTTACTAATCTAGTTTGCTACAAACGTGACACGTGGAGACTAGTAATCGTAATTGATTCAGGCCAGATTTACGCTTGCTCGTTTGCACAGCAGGATTGCTGCAAACTTATAGGCTTTTTCATGACAAGCTTGATTCAGATTATGCTATCGGGGATGTGTCTATACGTATATGCATACCCATACGCACACTGTCACTTTTTAAAAATGAAATTCATTAAACGTATCTTATAATATCCAGATCTCTTGGAGTGGCTTGATTTTCACAAAGAGTAATCAATTTTCAATTTGTGAGGTTCTAAAATAACCCGTGTTTGTTTTGAAAATCAAGTACGTAAATCATACGCTACTGGAAAAGATATTTATTAATATTAAAAAGTCGCATGCTTGCATTTGCACGAGACCTTACCGGCGATAGTTCAAGATTAGTAATCCAAAGTGCATGGCTCTACAATTGCTTTGGAATCCGCCGAGTCATGTCACGGCTTGGTCGACCTGGGTCTGTCTTCCCTGCCGGCGGCTTTTATAGCAAGGACATTGTACAGTTGACATGCCCCGTGGGCATTGGCGTCTTCCTTTGTCTCGTTTGTAGAGGGAGAATGGGGTAGAATGCTCATTGCGAGCTGCGCAGTATCCAGTCTCCATGTTACGAAATGGGACTGCTTTTCTGCCAGTGGCAATATCATATCAAGAACACCGTGGATCGGGTTTGAGGTTAGAACGCTGTTTATATAAGCAAGTGCTTTTGAGAGGTCCGTCCGTACACTTATTCTAACCTAGTTGCAATGCATAGAGAATAAATACATATATTCGAGTTAATCCTAAATTGTATTAATGTAAATGGCGATTCTGTTGAGAACTCAAATGAAAACTAACACAATCATCTCTGCTGACCACGTGACTGATAATCGTGCTGGCGGTGAGCAATTAAAAGCAAGAGCAGACAAAATAAGCAAACGTCATCTTCAGTCTCTGTTCCCGCCTGTGTCACGCGATGACCTTAACAGTAGCATAGGTGACCGCTTGACTAACAGAGCGACCCGCTCACCGTGGCGACCCGGGTTCCACTCCCGGCTGGACCAATACACAGAATAGTTACGAATACGGAAACGGAACAGCCATTTATCCCGCGAACTTCAGCTGCACATTCCTGCAAGGTGGCATTGGCCAGCATCATTTCTGAACGCCTCCGTTGGCCAGTCAACGCCGGGTTGATTACTCGCAGTAGCCAATCAGACACTAGGTCCGTTACCAGATCCTCGCGCTGCCAATCAGCGAGTGGCTACATCCGCATAAAAGGAACCGCCATGCCATTTCGTTTCTGTGTACTTAGTTGTTCTGTGGACACGTCGTATGGGAAACGTGGTGGACGTTGCCACTAGCCACTAAGGTTTCTCGGGGTACTCCCGTATTTTCTCCACTCCATTCTATGTCAGTCTTTGGAGATGACGGGCGCCTAGTGACCCACTTCTAAAAGACCGCCACTCATTGGATGTTAAACCTCTTTGAGGTGCACCCTTATTCGGCTATAGTTTTTTATGGTCATTATTATATAATTCATTCCCTTTCGTGCGTCGTAGATGAATAAGATTGTTAACTGAAATTATAGACTGTTTGAAGTTAATTCAGTACTTCTGAAACCAACCCCTCTGAAAAAAAAATGTGCGTTGTGATGATACGAATAGTAAACCACAAACTATCACCACCCTGCTAAGCAGTAAAATAAACTTTCTATTCAATTAAATTATTATAATAGTAATTTTATAAGTGGTAATACATGTTTGACTAATCTTTTAATATATATTTTATTATAAAATTATACGGGACGCTTCTTAAATCAAATATAGCTGCGACTCTATCAAAGTAACGACTTGGGTTCTTAAAACAAAAGATCTTGAAACGATTGGATACAATTTATAGTTACTTTTTGATCAACTCTCTCCATGATTATAAAAGAAACCAAACATGAATAAATAATATCTTCAATAACTTGAAATTCCGACCGAGTCTTTTTACCTTTTTAATAGCCGCGAACTCAATTTACATAATATTTCCTGCTAAAAACAACCAAATATAACACATATCACACAGTCCATTCTCCACAGTGTGTCCACAACCGCATATATTTAATGGACACACTGGCAGGTATGCTTCCTGTAAGTTGGCAGTGATTAACGAAAAGTAGTCAGACGTGTTATTGTACTCGCTGCTGCTTCGCCTCCGCAACCCCCACAATATAGGGTAAGCCAAGCTGTAGCAGTACCTCACCAGCGTGACGTCATCGGTGCTTTACCGGTGAGGGGGGCTTAGCACGGGGAGGAGGGGGAGTTACCACACGGGCTGCAATAACGCCTCCGGACCTGACGTCACTCCCGTCTGCTGGAGCCACGTCATTTCAGCTGTAAAAGTGCGTGCCACTCTGTCGGCAGTCTTGAATGATCATATTGAATGATCATTAGTGACGACGCAGTGACGGCGAGTTACTTCGGACTTTTCTACAGCCCTGCTAAAGATCTACTANAATGATCATTAGTGACGACGCAGTGACGGCGAGTTACTTCGGACTTTTCTACAGCCCTGCTAAAGATCTACTACCTGGATATTCCTTCGCCTCATGCAACTAATGCTGAACCAGGTTTAGAAAAGTGCACCAACGGGACAGTGCACCGCATTCGTGCGCACTCAGCTTAATAATATTTTGCATAAAAACTTTTTCCTACTAGGCATTGCCAACATACCTATTATTTTCCCTGTTTCTATTCATGTTAATTATAAGTTAAATGTTATGTTGTATAGATAAAATATATGCAAAAGTTCAAATTAACCAAAAACAAGGTATTTTTTATGCTAACACATGCGATACACGCTTGTGACACGCGGCATATTTAGGAAACAAACAAGCACGCCATATATGGGGCGATTTTTCAAAAGTGTGAAGAAACCGCGAATAGACTTAATCGGGAGAGCAGAGACTGTCACTGACTGAATGGACTGTAATGAAGTAGGACTTGTTCTATGAGTGACAGGTAATCGGGTGATGTAAAGGTGGTTGTGGGCATTTTGACTGTGCATTTGCAATTAATGAGTGAAGATAAAGCGATTGTAGGCAGTATAAGGACCGTGACTACGAATTTAATTATAATTGAGTTCAGCATAAANTGAGTGAAGATAAAGCGATTGTAGGCAGTATAAGGACCGTGACTACGAATTTAATTATAATTGAGTTCAGCATAAAACTGCGCTCAGGGATAGACAGTTATATTTTATAATTAATTTCTGTATGCATTGTCATGTAATTATAAATAAGTTACTAAATTAAAGTTAGTTCGTTTATATTATACCTAACCTAGATACACCCTTGGCAATTTATTACAGANAAATAAGTTACTAAATTAAAGTTAGTTCGTTTATATTATACCTAACCTAGATACACCCTTGGCAATTTATTACAGCAAAGTGTTATGTTTGACATTTGAGGGCACTTGGTATATATTTTTTTAATTAATGATAGTTTTATGCATTTGAAAGTAAGAATTGCCGTATTAATAAAACAATTTTTCTCGTATAAGTTCTGCAGTTTTACTTGATTAACGCATGAATGAAATGAGAAGCTCCAAGGCACTGTTAATTTTACATAAAACGGAAGGATACAAAATTGCAGAAAAAGGTATCTTAAAGACTGTTCAAGAGTGAATTTTTTTCTAAGTTTTGAGGACTTTTATATTTTCGTGTCATGAAAATACCAAATCATTTAAAAAATACCAATCGCCTTTTTCTATTAAAAAAAAAAAGAGCTAAATGTGATAATTTAAAATTAAAATCTTTATTGGTACATATTTCAAAAGGTTATTTCAACAAATTTGGTTTAAGCTAAAATATTTATTGATGGCATGTAGCAGTTTGCTTNTACATATTTCAAAAGGTTATTTCAACAAATTTGGTTTAAGCTAAAATATTTATTGATGGCATGTAGCAGTTTGCTTGCACTCTCACACTTTGCTTCACGTGAGGTAAGGGTTTAAACTTACGGCTATTTTTATTTTTTCTCAAAATTTATAATTTTAATACGGGCGAACGTCATAAAAATTTGCAAGAAATATCCTTTATGACTCTGTAATAATTATAACAATGTTTTTGAGCTGTAGTCTAAGGTATTACTTTAAAACCATTTTGAGAAACAAGACAGATTTTATATTGTTATAACGCGTTATTTCATTATTTTTGAAAATTAATTTTTTCCAGGTTTTTTATTTTTTTTTAGACAATGATTTTATATCACAACGAGAAAGGAAGCCATGTGTTTAAATGTAGAACAAAAAATTAACCTCTGGACTCTCTAAGCAGGGCTTTAAAAAGTGTTCCGTCAACCCGGAACAACTTTATAGTTGAGGGACTGAGAAAGTTAATGTGAAGGATCAGGAAACGGTATTCTATGCTGCCGCATGGTTACAGATGCTCGACGTCGGATTTTCATATCCGAATTACGTTATGCGTAGTCGTATTAAAATAATTATTTGTCAATTTAGTTATCTGCGCTCTTCAAACTCAAATGATACCTTTTTGTTTAATTTTAATTAATATTTGCGAAATATATAGATACAGACACATGGACTTTTTAAAATGATTTTCTTAAGCGTATTTGTTGTTACACTCTAAATTTGAATAAGTGATTTCAATCAATACAATTATTTTACTGAATATTTAGTTGGATGAGTTGTGAGTTGTTATGTACTGGCGAGTCAGTGGAATGCAATGAGCTTCCACTGCCAGGCCAATGCAATTCGCTAGGAATCAATATAAATCACTGTTTAATCAGTGAGTACCAGCAACTGAAAAGAACAGTAGAATTTCACTGATTGAAGTGGAGCAGTTTCAACAGATCTGTAGTCGTATTCGATGATTTGGAGCAGTTATAACTGTTTCGAANCACTGATTGAAGTGGAGCAGTTTCAACAGATCTGTAGTCGTATTCGATGATTTGGAGCAGTTATAACTGTTTCGAATTTTAGAGTGTGATGTTCAGTAGCTTAGTATACTTTCGAGTTTTTACATGGAAGCCTGTATGAAAAAAGTTTCTTGCTTGTGTTACGTAGGACAAGAGATAGTGTCGGATAAGGATAAAGTGAGTTGATATACCCATGTGGGATATGAGGCGGCAAAGCTTGTTCTGACAGGCACAGATAGAGTAACGTGACGTCAATGGGTTCCTTCAGTCAATCATTCTTCACTCTCGTGCGGACAGAGGCGTTTGCACGAGAATAAAAGCAAGCACTTAGATGCGATAACGTGGTGAAATTCAAGACGTTTGCTTCGCTATTCGAGGCTATGCTCTTTACAGTGTTCTAGTTCTTTTAAGAAGCTTGCCAACCGCCAGAAGGCCTTTGCTAAATTTCGATATGTCGCTCCAGATACAATATTTTTGAGATTACTGTAGCTGCGATATCGTAAAGAGAAGACCAAATTACTATATCTTATATTACGGTATTTATATTGGGGGGTTTTCTGACCCCATACAATATTTCGGTATTGACAATGTTCCGTACTGTTTTTTTTTCTACACCATCTGAATATTTTGATATTTTGTTGTATAAACGTTCTCAATTGCCATCTAGTGCCACATAGGTATTTACGATGCAGGTTTGTTTTCGATTTGCAACATTCTGTCATCGATCTTCGGCACTTCTCAGTAACTGGGGCCGCGGTGGNCGATGCAGGTTTGTTTTCGATTTGCAACATTCTGTCATCGATCTTCGGCACTTCTCAGTAACTGGGGCCGCGGTGGTGGAGTAGACATACTCTAAATCTGAATCCGTGAGAATTTCGCTGTTTAAATCAGTTAACAGGACCTCTGTTATCCAACAATCACTTTAGTGAATTTAACTGATGAATTAGTGAAAAAATGCCAGTTTTCTTTATTTATTTTTTCAGTGATATGTTACACTCATTCATCAACTATTCCATTCGCTGTTCTTCAGTAATTTGATTTTGTACTGATGGATCAGTTAAACAAGGTGTATGAAATGAAATAACAACACATAAACTAATAAAACCACACACACACGTATATATATATATACACACACACACACACATATATATATATATATATA
>NQII01011041.1:0-32129 GCA_002778355.1 Clitarchus hookeri
AAAATAAATAACACAATAAAAAACGACGAATTACTTTTCAACATAAATTTTTGCAAACAGTTATTGGAACGGAAAAATGACGATCATCGAGTAGGTGCGGCTCTTTCTCTAGTCGGAAATCATTTCCTTCGATTAGCCACTCAAAAGAAAATCGTCTGTAATATATGTAACGAGCTAAAAAACACAATCGAATCTTACCAAAAAGCCAATTCATACCTAGGAAGTTAAACTATTTATAAAATTGGAAAGTTATAAATAAATTGTTTGTTCGAGTATCGNAAGCCAATTCATACCTAGGAAGTTAAACTATTTATAAAATTGGAAAGTTATAAATAAATTGTTTGTTCGAGTATCATCTACTTGCCTCGAGCCAACTAGGCGTGAATTTAAAAGACTTTGAAAACTCGATATGCAATTGAAAGATTTTTTTTNTCTACTTGCCTCGAGCCAACTAGGCGTGAATTTAAAAGACTTTGAAAACTCGATATGCAATTGAAAGATTTTTTTTATATTTTTTGGAATTGTTTTCGAGGCAAGATCAAGTACATAACCATCTGAAACCCTTTCTGATAAATTAGCCACCTCTGTATGCTTTCGTGCATCATATTTAGTATCAAATTTTTCTAAGATTTTGCCTTTTTATATAAAATCGGAGTAAATTTCGGTCATGTGCCAATAATTTCCGTAAAGTCCATTAAGAAAACTCCGGCAAAAAAAGTCGCCAAATCTATAAATTTGACTCTACGGTAAATTCCCTATATTCTAATTTTAGCGTAGGATTAACAGGACTTATATTTTGTTCAAAAGGAACCTCCTTGAAACCAAATACTTTTTTTTGTGGATCAAAATTCTTACATTAGAACGTACATAGCTACCATACTTTACAAAGATTTTTTGATGTACGAAAAATGGCTATAGTTCTCGCTTCTTATCGAGTTGTGTGAATAGACTCAACTTATTTGTATCCGGTTCTATTTTATATTTTAATAGTAGTGATGGATATTCGGGAAAACGACAGAGAACGGGAAGGTAATCGAGTGTGGGCTTTTCACAAAGCCCCTTGTCTGCATTGAAGACTTTATCGACATATGGATAAGTCAGCCGACATCTATTACATTCGTAATACCCATATTTTAATTTTTGATCACATTCTTCAAAGTATTCGACTTGTCCATCTCGGCAATAATAGGCATTGAGTTTGTATGGGTGTACGACATAACCATTTTCGTTTTGTGCACATTCGAGTTGCAGGCAATTTATTCCACTTTTAGAAAGACCATTATCACATTTGATGATTTTTGGTAATTGGTAATTGCAAACAATGTAAGCATTACCCATGTAAGATAATCTGACATTATGTAACTTGTCGCTATAAACACCATTGAGGTCCCGCCCCAGCCTAACACCATCGTTACTCGTCTTACACAAGTTGCCATCAAAAAAAGTATTTTTCGGGCGAAATTCCAAACTCCATTTACAATTACGGTCACATCTCAAATAAGCGTTTTTAAGTTTTTCCCTTCTGTTTTCCGATTCAGCACCATCAACGTCCATCAAGCTACAATACTGTTCGTACGTCACATAATCGACTTGATTTGGTTTACTACACTCATTGTAAATTAATTGCAAACCGTTAGAAATATCTAATTTCGGAGAGATTGATGCAAAGCTGATGGTATTAAAATCCTTCGGCCTATGGACTCTGTAATCTCCCCCAACATTGATGATTTCTGGTGAAATTGTTTGCACGTGGCGACGCTTGAACCATTTTTGTTGCTGGAAATTCCACCCTACTTCATAAGGTTTTTTGTCAGATTCACCAATAAAGTTCACTTTAATTTTCGAATTTTCTGTATTCTCTGAACTTTCTGCAAAAAATTCATACCAGCAATATGTGTTCGTTTTACAAAGAGTTACAAATTTACGTTTCTCATGTTTGAGTGGATTCAACATAAATAAATCTTTAGCCGATTTAATGGGATCATATTTCGGAATTTTTGCATTCAATAAAAAATAATACACTAACAATATTACAAGTGACAATACAGCTTGAATAATGAAGCTAATCGAGTAGGAATCCATCAATGTTTTTCTCTTTAGTATAAATGTTCTTACGAAAAAAAAATTCTAATCCCAACTACTTTCAAAGCCAGTGAATTTGAAATATGCCAGCCAATATGGGTTGCTTCAGCGCGAATAAAATCGTCAATATGACAATCCACATAATAAGATAAAAATAATCAAACGTGTTTTTATATGTATTTAATAAAATCCTATTTTGTAATTCAGACTCGATTATTTCCAGTTCAGAAGGTAGGTGTATCATCTTACCGAATTCATCCACGTAAATGAACCACGACGAATCTACAGATAAAACCAAGTCTACTAATCTTTTCAAATTAAATTTATATTTTAGATACATATCAAACCTTTTTAAAATAATCAATTTCCACATAACCGTATTCATGCTTTTATCCAACGTATATAAAACTTGGCCATCAGATGTATATGTTTCCCAGAATTAATTACTTGTATCTCAAAATAAAAACAGAATTAAAGTTTTCATAATTGTTTAAATCTTACGTTTACCAAAGTTCTTGTGCATCAGATGTATATGTTTGTATTAAAGATGTTGTACCATTCAACACATAATTCAAGTGCTCGATATTGAGCGAAGATTTTTTTTCACGAAACATCTTATTTTTTTTGTTATCGCACAATGTCGTCAAAAAACCTAACCACATCCGGTTTGGATGAAGGTGCATGGTCTCCATAAAACCAGACATTTTTGCGTAAACCAAAAGCTGCTTGCTCTACGAGTTCTGTGAAACATTCAACAATCGCCAATTGACGATTATAAGGCATGTGAAAATAACATTCAAAAGGGGGTATGTTCTTACTGCTGGAAATAACGCTTGCAACTTTTTGAAGTTGATTGAATGCAAACATCTCGCGTTGGTTAAATTCTAATTGCTTATACCTACATTCAAGTAATCGAATAATTTCCATACGCATGAAATTCATTGCAAGAAATGGAGGGAAAAAAATACGATCGTTATTGATAAACATACTTGTTTGGCCAAAATTCACAACAGCTTTGGCAAACATCAGGTAGCATAAGGGGCCTGATACACACGGATGAGCCTTTCTTAAAGTTTTGATATTGTTTAACAATCCAAGCAAAACATGCGCAAAAACTTTATCAGTGTTATCCGAAGAGGTCGATGACAACAATTTTGATATTTGTCTATCAATCGATATTACTCTCGACATTTTTGTTTTTTCCAAGTCTTATTTTTTTTTTCATAAATATTCAAAGATATGTAAGAGATATGTTTTCTTCCACTTTACAAGTAAAAAGTGATGGTGAAGATTCTAATGCCATTGGCATTTCAAAATATGGTACAAAAAAAGGATTTCGCAGTCAGAGAATTGCTAGTGGAGACGAAGACGATAACCAACTTACAGATAAAAGAACAAAAAAACGAAAATTAACAAAGATTCGGCAAGCTCAAGGTATAGTGGTTGTCGATTTAGACCAAACTTTAATAGACGAACGCAAAAACGAATTTCATGGAGCCGATCATTTCATAGCAACCCTAGCCAAAGACTTTAAAGTGGTATTGTGAACAGCGGGTAACGAGGTGCATGCAAAAATGTTCATCGACCAATTTCCACAATCCAATAAATTCAGGAAGGTTTTATATGGATTACATAAAAAAACAAAATCCGTATCTTTTGTGCGCCAACAAATTCCAATAACAACAGGCCCATACATTTTAATAGATGATTCTGTACATAATTTGAATACGGGTGGGTACGACATACCAATCAATATAAAAAAATACCATTATATACCAACACTAAAAATGAAAAAAAAATTAAATTTATTAATTATAACTCATTATTGAACGATTTATAAGAACTTGTAGATGAATGGTACACATCTACTTGTTAATGTTTTTGGTTATGTCGCATTTTTTTTCATATTTGTGTAACAGATTCATTAAAAATGCTTCTTGATAAATCGTCAAATCCCAAGGAGGTGTCCAAGTATGTAATAATTTTGTAATCAACTCTGTGTATTCATCAAAGTTTCTATTTGAGTTGCTCATGCACATCCAGTTTTTTTTATACTGGGAATGATTAAATTTTTTAAATTCGAGAGTGTCCATTCTTATTTCAGGTTTCTGCTAACAAACTATATATATATTAATATTAATATTTCGTATTATTTTTTATTTAACATGTTTACACTTTGTAATAGTAACATTTTTTTTCGTATCAAGAGAAACGTAATTGAAAATAGCATACTACAACAAATCATTAGAAATATAAATGAATGTGTTATGAAAAATAAAAACACACAATAGGTAGCTAAAAATAGTGAAGTGGTTTCCCAATAGTAACCAACAATTAATTCGCAGTTACTGGTAAATATATTAAAAACTTTGTCTTGTTCGAACAAATTTTTAAAATAATGGTATGTGCAAAATTTACAAAATTCTTTAATTTCTACAACAATCCCATACATATCGGTAGAATCGACAAAAATATCCGCAATCTTATGCGTGCCTGGATGCCATTCACGATTATTTATACTGATAAACCANACAATCTTGTGCATGCCGGGATGCCATTCATGATTATTTATGCTGATAAACCAATGTCTTAGAAAGTTCATATTTAAAAAATTTACCGGGCGGTGTTTAACTAATAAAAATTCGGTATTTTGTTGATCACTATTGTAAAATCTAGATTCGATAGAATTNTACTATTGTAAAATCTAGATTCAATAGAATTAATCTTTGGTTCAATGATACTAAATGATTCCCAATCATCCAAAACAGCCTTAATGGCAATATCTGAATATTTTTCAGCTATATATTTCATGTTTGACAAAAAACAAACAATAAATAAAAGCTCTTATGATGTTTTTTTTTCAACTTAAATACACAATAATCACCTCCCCAAAAAAGGGACAGTGTTGTATAAATATAACGACCTCAAACATTGACAAATCAGTTACTTTCGAGCTAGCATTTGATCCACTCAAATATCAACTACTCACACAATATGTTTTGTAACTTACAAGGGTTTCACGACAATAACGGCGACTTTGTGCTAAAGGAATTAGCAGTCACCTATCTTAACGGCGTGACTGAAATGTGATTATTCAAAGCTCCACATTCATGGGCTGTATTGGATCACAAAACTAAAAAATCAAATACTTGGCTGACGAATAATTTTCACGGATTGGAATGGCGGGATGGAGAAATCCCCTACGAAGAAATAGAAATAGAGGTATATATGCTCATAAGAAGATATGACAAGAAATATCCAGTGTTTGTTGCAGGCGCCCAACAAAAAAGCTGGCTACAAAAACTATGCAGGTTTGACCACTACCTCGAAATTGTAGATGTGCAAAATACATATAAATGCCCAAAATTTCAAAAACTTGTGGCTATGTATGAAAATGTAGAAGATCACTTTTGTTGGAGGAACAAGAATCAATTCACATGTGCACCGAGAAATTCAAGATTACTGCGACGCTGGATCCTCTACAACTGAAATCACAGACGAGTGCTTTATAAAAAAGTTAAAACTTGTACATGTATATGTCATAAGTGTATGTTTTTTGTAAATAAATTTTTTGTTATTCATTTTAAATGTAGTAACTGATTACATAAATTTCCCACACCTATAAAAACAAAACCAGATATAACTTTTATATTGGTTAAATTATCAGAATATGCCAACATTAATCCCAAAACTGTAAAAATAATACTTAAACCTATCAAACAAGTTTGTTTTATCTGCATTCTCTTATCCCTTCATTACCAACACTTTATCATTGGAAAAAAACATTGTCACTAGACAAGAAATATTTTCAGCTTTCAAAATAAATAAAAAAACAGAGTGTTGGATTTTTTCATATTATCGTAAAANACTTTGAAAGTAAACCAATTTAAGTCCCTCACAACTGACTAGGGTCTCATGTCTAACTGAAGTTTCCTTCAAATATGTTCTAAATTGTAGCTGTTTGAAACATTTTTTGCGCAATATTTTTGTTGTCTTAGTGCAAGAAGGTCGCTTCATAAACTTCATGAGTGCTTAATTCTTCTGACGACTTTACCGACTCTAAGCAGATGACTGGCAACTTACCAACTTTCACCATCCACAACCCACATCACAACCTTGTGCTAGTAATGAAATAGATTTACATCCCCCCNCTCCATCAGCTTCGTGACTGTTTTATTCCACAGGCGACTTACCAACACCGACAACGGCCACCATGATTGACATCACCAGAGACGTTACCACCCAACTACTGGCTATCGAGTCTGTTGTCAAGTGTGCTGTCCAGGCTGCTGTCACGTCTGCTATCAAGTCTATTGTCAAGTTTGCAAAAGTTCCTCATCACTCACTACCTGCTGCTCATAAGAAGCCGCCTGTCACTGTCTGCTTGGATTGTGGGTCATCCAGAGGTGAGGAAAATTTCGAATTAAATTTTCCAAATGAACAAATACAGCACACAGCCAAACGAAGAAAAATCGAAAATTCAACTTACACAAATTCACAGCAGAATGTTTCATTTATAGAAACACCTAATTTCAATTCCAGTCGAATTCCACACGAATTAGATGTATCCTCGCTAGATTTTAGCGTAATGCAAATACCCTCAAAAACGAATACTAGTCCCGAATTCGACCTTATTCCACAAGTTGCAACGAACTTTGGCCCCCGTATTCGACCTTATTCCACAAGTTGCTACGAGCACTGGCACCGAATTCGACACTATTTCACAAGTTG
This sequence comes from Clitarchus hookeri, assembly GCA_002778355.1. Taxonomy (NCBI): domain Eukaryota; kingdom Metazoa; phylum Arthropoda; class Insecta; order Phasmatodea; family Phasmatidae; genus Clitarchus; species Clitarchus hookeri. The sequence continues at coordinate 6,814 of NQII01011041.1, forward strand.
CCACGAACACTGGCACCTAATTCGACCTTATTCCACAAGTTTCTACGAATGCTGGCACTGAATTCGACTTTATTCCACAAGTTGCTACGAATGCTGGCACCGAATTCGACCTTATTCCACAAGTTGTCATGAGCACTGGCCCTGAATTCAACCCTATTCCACAAGTTCCCACGAATTCGACCTTATTCCACAAAATGCCACGAACTTTGGCCCCGAAGTCGACCCTATTCCACAAGTTGCCACGAATGCTACACCGAATTTGACCTTATTCCACAAGTTGCCACGAGCACTGGTCACGAATTCGACGTTATTCTACAAGTTGCCACGAACACTGGCACCGAATTCGACCCTATTCCACAAGTTGCCATGAATGCTGCCACCGAATTCGACTTTATTCTACAAGTTGCCACGATCACTGGCACCGAATTCGACTTTATTCCACAAGTTGCTACGAATGCTGGCACCGAATTCGACCTTATTCCACAAGTTGTCATGAGCACTGGCCCTGAATTCAACCCTATTCCACAAGTTGCCACGAGCACTGGTCCCGAATTCGACATTATTCTACAAGTTGCCATGAACACTGGCACCAAATTCGACCCTATTCCACAAGTTGCCATGAATGCTGGCACCGAATTCGACTTTATTCTACAAGTTGCCACGATCTCTGGCACCGAATTCGACCTTATTCCACAAGTTGCTATGAGCACTGGCCCCGAATTCGACCTTATTTCACAAGTTGCCACGAGCACTGGCCCCGAATTCGACCTTATTCCACAAGTTGCCATGAGCACTGGCACCGAATTCGACTTTATTCCACAAGTCTCCACGAGCACTGGCCCCGAATTCGACCTTATTCCACAAGTTGCTACGAATGCTGGCACCGAATTCGACTTTATTCCACAAGTTGCTACGAATGCTGGCACCGAATTCGACCTTATTCCACAAGTTGCTACGAGCACTGCCCCCGAATTCGACCTTATTCCGCAAGTTGCTACGAATGCTGGCACCGAATTCGAACTTATTCCACAAGTTGCCACGAGCACTGGCACCGAATTCGACCTTATTCCACAAGTTGTCATGAGCACTGGCCCTGAATTCAACCCTATTCCACAAGTTGCCACGAGCACTGGCACAAAATTCGACCTTATTCCACAAGTTGTAACGAGCACTGGCACCGAATTCGACTTTATTCCACAAGTTGCCATGAGCACTGGCCCCGAATTCGACCCTATTTCACAAGTTGCCACGAACACTGTCACCGAATTCGACCTTATTCTATAAGTTGCCACGAGCACTGGTCCCGAATTCAACCTTATTCCACAAGTTTCCACAAGCACTGGCCCCGAATTCGACCCTATGCCACAAGTTACCATGAATGCTGGCACCGAATTCGACATTATTCTACAAGTTGCCACGAGCACTGGCACCGAATTCGACCTTATTCCACAGGTTGCCATGAGCACTGGCCCCGAATTCGACCTTATTCCACAAGTTGCCACGAGCACTGGCCCCGAATTCGACCTTATTCCACAAGTTGCCACGAGCACTGGCCCCGAATTCGACCTTATTCCACAAGTTGCCACGAGCACTGGCCCCGAATTCGACCTTATTCCACAAGTTCCTACGAATGCTGGCACCGAATTTGACCTTATTCCACAAGTTGCTACGAATGCTGGCACCGAATTCGACCTTATTCCACAAGTTGCCACGAGCACTGGCCCCGAATTCGACCTTATTCCACAAGTTGCCACATTTCCCGAAAGATCTCGTGATTTCTAATTGTTTCCAGTTATAGTGATGTGATATTTACATCAGTTTTAAGACTTTAAATGGCTTGCTGTTTGGTATTAAGAGGGAGTACCAAATTGGTCCTCCCTTGTCTATATATATCGTCGCCATAACAACACGAAAGAGCCATTAAAGAACTCGTGATTATTAATTGTTTAAAGTTTTTGCAAAACTTGATATTTTCATTAGTTTAAATACTGTTAATCGCTTGCTGTTTGGTAGTAAGAGCGAGTACCAAATCGGTACTCCCTTGCCAATATATATCGTCTACATAACAACACGAAAAGGCCATTACAGAACTTGTGATTATTAATCGTTTAAAGTTTTTGAATAACTTGTTATTTGCATTAGTTTAAAGGGTTTTTGATTACCTTGCTGTTTGGTAGTAAGAGGGAGTACCAAATGGTCCTCCCTTGCCAATATATATCGTCTCCATAACAGCACGAAAACGCCATTACAGAACTCGTGATTACTATTTGTTTCCAGTTATAGTGATGTGATATTTGCATCAGTTTAAAGACTTTTAATGGCTTGCTGAAACTGGCAATAGTCCTACGTTTTGTATCTTTGACAGTGTCTTTGAAGGGTGTATGTGTATATGGGAACCTTAATGTTTTCTTATTATAAAAAAAACATCTAGTAAAAAAAAAATGTTTTCAAACATCTAAGATTTTTTACTTGTTATTAAAAAAAACATGTTGCATTCCCTTTATTTTTTTTTAAACTCTTTATAAGAGAGAAGGTGATCCTCTTCGGGATATCAGTCAGTTTTCTCGCACTTAGAAATGTACGCGTGTTGTCCAAGTGGCCATAAAATCCTTTCGGCCATTTTGGCATTTGGAAGGGTGCGCTCGCTTTGTGCCTTGGGTAAATGGGACGAGTTACCATACCTGCCGAAAGAATTCCTCTTGATCTACGAACCTTACGAAATTTCGACCGTATTCAAGTATTTACCGGCCCACCTTCAGCAGGACAAAGACATATTGGACTGCTTCCCATGCAAGGAATGTTACGAGGGTTGCACCTCGGTCCCCGACACGCCACATCGAAAGGGTTGGTGAAAAGCCCGTCGAACAGCTCTCATGAAGTCTAAGCACGTGGAAGACGACTTTCTTGTTACCACTTCCCGTTGAAGACGACATTTCCCAATGAAGAAGTTCAATCAAGTTTTAAATGACTTTGAAAAACATTTTGAAACTCTGTGTATGTGTGTGGAAACTTTACATATATATATATATATATATATATATATATAAATATATATATATATAACAAAAAACATTTAGTGAAAAATAAATATTTACAATATCCAAGATCTTTATTCGTTATTGAAAAAATGTGGTGTATACAATGGAATTATTAAAAAAAGGAAGGGGAAGGTGTCAATTCCTTAATCCCCCCCCCTTTATTATGCGATATATATTAATTTATATACTAAATATTCGAGAATTTTAACGACAAATCTATCTTTTTATTAAGCATTTTATTCAGATAATTGCAAGACCCCAGAAATAAGAATATTCTATTTTTCAGAACGCACACACACACACACACATATATATATATATAATATAAAATAATTTTTTTGTTTGATTACAAAGCATATATGTTATACCCATACATAATCTAATAATAAATATGCATTTTTTTTTTCAAGTAATATAAAATGTGAGATATCCACATTATTCCAAGAACAAAATGTATATATTTTTTCACTTAACGCATGGTAAAGAAGATTCGATCATGGTTTGTAACTCGTCACATGTAGTACAGACAATATTTTTTTCAGCTGCTAATCGAAGAAAATGAGATCCGATTAGCGAAAGAGCCTCACGTAATCGATCGTCGCCGTATTTCAGTTTCAATAACTGGTTACAAAAATTTATGTTATAAATTAATTCAAAGTTTTTAATAGTTTTATTTCTTTTGTACCATTCCCGATTAAAACGATGATGAGTTCGTCGGATGGGGTGGGATGGTTTTGAGCGGGTGAATAATCATTTTCTTGAATAGCGAATTGAAAGTTTCCGGGAAATGTGGCAACTAGTGGAATAAGGTCGAATTCGGGGCCAGTGCTCGTGGCAACTTGTGGAATAAGGTCGAATTCGGGGCCAGTGCTCGTGGCAACTTGTGGAATAAGGTCGAATTCGGTGCCAGTGCTCGTGGCAACTTGTGTAATAAGGTCGAATTCGGGGCCAGTGCTCGTGGCAACTTTTGGAATAAGGTCGAATTCGGTGCCAGTGCTGGTGGCAACTGGTGGAATAAGGTCGAATTCGGTGCCAGTGCTCGTGTCAACTTGTGGAATAAGGTCGAATTGGGGGCCAGTGCTCGTGACAACTAGTGGAATAAGGTCGAATTTGGTGCCAGCATTCTTAGCAACTTGTGGTATTGTGGATGATGACAACATAGATAACAACGTACAAGTAGAGACTCTGTTTGTGAACACTGAATTTACCGGTCGTGGTATTGTGGATGATGACAACGTAGGTAACAACGTACAAGTAGAGACTCCGTTTGTGAACACTGAATTTACCGGTCGTGGTATTGTGGATGATGACAACGNTGGAATAAGGTCGAATTCGGTGCCAGTGCTGGTGGCAACTGGTGGAATAAGGTCGAATTCGGTGCCAGTGCTCGTGTCAACTTGTGGAATAAGGTCGAATTGGGGGCCAGTGCTCGTGACAACTAGTGGAATAAGGTCGAATTTGGTGCCAGCATTCTTAGCAACTTGTGGTATTGTGGATGATGACAACATAGATAACAACGTACAAGTAGAGACTCTGTTTGTGAACACTGAATTTACCGGTCGTGGTATTGTGGATGATGACAACATAGATAACAACGTACAACTAGAGACTCCGTTTGTGAATACTCCATTCACAGGCAATAGAATTGCAGATGACGACAACATAGGTAACAACGTGCAAGTAGAGACTCAGATTGTGAACACTGAATTTACCGGCCATGAGATCATGCGTGACGACACCGTAGGTAACAGTGCAGTATTCAATTGGGGAGCTGTGGACGACAATGCCATTTTTAATAAACCAGTAAATATCTCCCAGAGGGCATTAACGACTTGTTATTGTTGTTGTTGTCGTCTATATAAACGTTGTTATTGTAATCTATACAAAAGTTAATATATATTAGGTTTATATTTTTTTCAATCGAGTAGTTTTCGAATTGTTCAAATGAAATGTCTTTGTAATTGGTTTATATTTTAAAGTATATTGTTATGAATTTTTTTTATTTTTATTTTGTAGTTGACTGTTTCTTTTTTTACTGCTTGCCATGTTTATTAATTGCAACACTATCTTCTGGTTGTAATTACAAACTTTACAATATGTGTTATGTTTTATGTATTTATTGTTATTGAAATTTAATTAAAAAATATATAAACAACAAGTGTTTTTTTATAGTGTAATTACTAATGTGTTAAGTTAATATGCTTGGTTAAATCATAACAAAAGTAAATATGCTGTGAATTACACAATTCCTTCACTAAATTCTTTCGGAAATCTGCCATTTGCAATATCCAACTGTATTTGGTATGTTGTTAGATAAAATTCGTAATTTTCAAACCATTTTTTGAACAATTCATTCACCATCTTTGTATATGTTTTTATGGAAGTTTGGGGTATTACTGCATTTAATATTGTATGTATGACTTTGACATAATTGCGCAGATATTTACCGTAATGAATCTGATACTTTTCAGGCCGGGGCACATTGTTAATTTTTTGTCTTTGTGGCAATTTGGAATATTTTTCTAAAGTCAAGTACTGATCGGCTTGGCAGTCTTCGGGGTCATATAAGAGTACCGTTTTTTTGCGACCAATATAGGAAGACCCGAGGCCATCAATATACCTTTGACGTGCTGATGAGTTTTTGAGTCTAACTAATTTTACACTTTCGTACAATTCTGTCTGGTCTACTAAATAGAGGTAGTTGTAAATGGCAAACAATACATTTTCGAAATTGAGGAATTTTTCCAGGTTATAACATTTGGATATGCGGGTAATATTCGCAAAGAAAAAAGCAAGTGAAGCTACATAATTATAGATTCATTTCACGAATCGCGATGCATTACTCTCGTACCCTTTATGAACAACAGAACAAAGTTTTAATACATCTTGGTTTGGATTATTGCAAAATATACTGTAATCGATCAATTTTTTCAAATGCGAGTACATTTTATTTACCAGGGAGATTGATGCGAGTATTTCTGGACCTTCGAGAATAATGCCCGTTCCATTAATTATCTTCATTTCCTCGTTTATGAATTCGATTTGTTGCTATTCAGTTTCAAAATATTTGTAAACTGGTATCCGTCTGTATCTGCGTCAAAGACCATTTCGCTATACTCTCGTGGAATTTTGCGAATAACTGCGTGGATTTTCGCTTCGTCATATATCATCAATTTTTTATTAGCTTCCAGATTAGAGTAAGTATCATAGGCATCTTGACGAATGAAATATACCAAGTGCATGAGCTCCTCTTCCATTAAATTGTTTATCGTTTCTTTGTGATCGCGAATCGCATGTAGTAGATACAGTATGGGTGAAACTCGACATAAATGTATGAGAAGTTTCCGTGCAAATAACGTTGTTCCTATTGCTACAGGAATACTAGCGAACTTGAACGATGGAGTACCAAAAAGTCCGTAGGTTGAGTTGACCATAATTTTAAGCGAAAGTTGCTTTTCATCTAACACCGAGTATTCTAGATTCATGTTTTGAATCGTCTCTTCGGAGACTTCCTTTTTTTGCATTTCAAATTTCAGGGATTTCATTTGTTTTTTCACCGTTTGCCTACGGGCTAGTAAACATTCTATAAAGTTTATGGTGAATGGAGTTTTGGCGTGTGAGAGTAAAGGAATTAGAATAGGTGTGTCACCAGCCAATGAGTTTAGTTCTGTGACGGAAAATATCATCTTCCCGATTGGTTGTCCAGAATACCTCAAGTCTACATATTCCGAATAATTTTGGTTTTCGTCTTCTGCCACATACAGAGCAATTACATCATTTCTGAGCATTTCGTCGAATGCATCGTAAGATATCGGAGCATTTTCAAACAAGAGCTTCAATGCTTTGGCACAGCAGCAGCCTACAGTCAATCTAGACAGTCGTTTATTAATTATAATGTTTGGGTAGAAACTATTGACATCGTATTGAATAACATTCCAAAACAGACCATGATTCGCAAACACAACAGCGCCAGGGTATTCTTTTTTTGTGTGCTTGAACTTTGGTTTGGTGTAAATCGGTCTAACGTTCATCACAGACGTTCTTTCCACGAGGGATAAACATTTCAGATTAGGTATAGCTAATAGAACTGAATCACTACCCTGATATCCCGGCAACATACCAAAAGATAACGCATGATACAAGAATGCATTCGCAATTCGGCGAGAAATGGAGCCCATTGAACTTTCTTCGAGGCCGCAGTTAAAGAGATTGGTCAACTGGTTGGTAAAAATCGCCAAATTAAACTTGTTGTAAAGTCCAATTACTGCCACGCAATCCCTTTCATTGTAAATTAAAGCTTGTTCCATACGGTAGAAAACTATAGAGTCTGCATTTGTTTCGCTTGTAAGTTTACGCCATACACTACCGACTATGTACTTGGTCCGATGCACTTGCATGTTTGTGTATTGAGCGTTCACGACATCGAAGTTGTCTTTATTGTAGGGCTCTATGTGAAATATATTTTTCATGCATTTATCTCGAAATTCATCATCCGTAATGATGTCGTCGAGAATANTATCTGTAATGGTGTCATCGAGAATATAATAAATTCGCATAAGCACTGGATTCAAATCGATTTTTCTAAACTTTTGGCTTAGGTAGTTTTTAGAAACGTTTGCCAGTGATAATTTCCCACAAGTAGTGCATTTTTTTTCAAAATCATCAAAGTATCGAATATAATGCCGTCGCGGTGAAAACGAATAAGTGGAACGGTGGCTAAGTTTCCGAAGGTTACAAATGCTTTTATCTCACGTTGCATATTAAGAACTCGTAATCTAGTCAGAAGGAATTTTAAATCGTATTCTATAATGTTGTGGCCAACAAAATAATGTGGATAGTTTTGGTATCCCGTAAGCATTTTAAGCAAGTAACCTTGACTATACCAAAAGAGAAAATTAGTAATGAGATCTTCTTCATGTGCAAATCCCTGTATCCAAATATATTTTGTAGGTGGGATTTCGTATTTTTTTCTCATTTCTGCATCGAAATCGTCGGGCATGCCATTACATTTTAAGTATGAAATTATACTCACTTCAACGTCCAGATACTCACAGTAGAGCACAAACATAAGTAATTTCTCCATAGCAAGTCCTCCCAGTGGCAAATCTTCCAAATTATCCACGCCTGTTTCAATGTCGAAACTCACTACAGGAAGGTACTTGTACATGTGAGTATAGTCGTAGGACGGGTCTAGGAGCAAGTGCTTAGACTCTGTGATTGTATACACTCCATTTGCACGAAATATGTTTTCTACTACTAGATTACCGACTTCCCGTTTCAACTTGCGAAATTTCAATTTCGCAAGTTGATTTAGTTTGATTGAAGAATTTTGCAGCAAGCCTTCCGAAGTTACAACGTCGATGTATAATTCCATCTGCAACATGAAATGCACATCCGTCGACTGAATGGTAAAATAATATTTTTTTTCACAATTATTTTCAACTAAGAATTTGTACACCGTGTTTAAGTTATTCGTGGTTAGAAATTCAATTTTTACCAAATGATATGAAATATGTAAGGTGCTTGCCGCACTTTGAGTTAAAATTTCCAATAATGAGTTCGAATTAGTTTCTAGGGAAATTGTTGTGTCGACGAGGGAATCGATATATGGTTCGTACAACTCAATCAGTGTTCGACACATGTCGTATTTCATGTTTTCTGCAACTATAAAGTATNTTTATTTCATGTTTTTTGCAACTATAAAGTATATCGAGAGAGGGTAGGTTAAAATTTCCTGTCACCGCTTCATTGTTCTAATATCGATTCCCACCACGTTTATTTGATTGTTGTAGATGAAAGACCGCAACACAAACGTTTTGTTTTGTAAATTTAAACACAAAGGCATACATTTTTTTGTTTTTATATAAGAATCTTGTCATGGCTAACAAACTAAGTTTTACAATGACCAGAGTACTGGAAATATTCAAAAATATCTACAACGATCCAGAAATGCACACTTTAGACGAATTTAAACAGTTTTATAAATCATTTAATCGCGGGCTCTTGGAATACATTTATAACATAGAAAGCGAAAAATCCTCTGAAGAGGATTTCGAAGAGGAATTTGATACCGACTTTAATAACAATACTTATATTCCGTTAAAGTTCAATGATTTTCTAGCCAAGTTTCTAAATACTACCCTCGAAGATTATCTGTATGCAAAACAGCATTCATCAAGTTGTAATTTTGAAATTAACTCCAAAGATCAACAAGTCCTGCTTCAACAACAGTTGCTTTTTCAATAAGACTTTGTAAAGGAGACAACAACCTTTTTATATACCCGGTTACAAACAAAAAAAAAAAAAGAATAATTTACTCTTTGGAGAAAAAAACGAACTTGACGACCAACATCAATATTTGCTTACGTTCAAGTACAAAAACTCTATTCATGACTCATCCCATGGATGTTCCCTGATTTATAATTCTAATCAATATATGATGGAACACATGTATCATTCGACGGGTATGACGAGGAATAAGGACGGCACTCCTCTGTTCACAAAATTGAAATTAAACAATTTTTTTATGTACGAAAGTAATCGCAATTCCATTCGCGGGTTGGTCAAAGTCTCAGTGCCATTCAACGCTTTATCTTTAAAGGAATATTTGACATCGCCAATAAGATTCATTAACTTGATCGATACATTACTCCAATCAGGAGATTACATTTACCACCAATTAAAAGAATATGTAAGTGCAAAAAATTTAACAGATGTATACTTGGTGCCTAACCTAGAAAAATTCGATACTTTGTTTTTCAGACCGACTTTTTTCATTCTAACTGCGGAAGAATATGCTGTTAGTTGGAGAAGTGTATTCTTCATTTTACTCGATATTTATGCGGGAAATATGTAAACTGAATTTACAACTTCTTTAAAAACAAAAACGACTACATCATGTAGCATAAGGCATTTCGTTAAACGACCTGCCCATAATTTAGCATGTTCAATCAAGAGTAATCGCCAATATAATTTACCAAATGCAAGTGGTTTCCAATGTGTTCACGTTACTATAAATTTAGATACAACAGGACAAATAATTACTTCTTCAAATTTACTAATTATGAATTCGATTTGTAATCGTGTTTTACAAGCACAAATAGACAAAATTGGAGAGTTGGATACAGCTAAATTATACGAACACTCTTGTTATTTTGAAACTCTTTTGATACAAGCATTTTAAAGTGTGTTTGGCCGTTCCAATAAAATGCATACTTTGTTTTGCTCTCCTGATATATTTTTGAATTCAGTTTGGTTAAGTGAGTTCAAGAACTTCATACAAAATCAAAGAGACAAATAAAAACTTTTTTTCAAAATATATACATTTTATTTTTTAAATTATATACATACAAAAAATTACATTTTTTAAAAATAAAAATAATCAGGGCCAGGTCCACCACTCCGCCTATAACCTACGGTGGTGAATGGCTTTAATTAAAAAAAATCATCTATACTGTCTACTTCATTGCATCGAACGCATTTTTTTTCTTTCAAATAATGCCTGTGCATCATTGCATTTAATACATATTGTGTAAGGAAAAGGCTGTTTATTCATTTTTTTAATCTCTTCCAATGGTAACCATTCGAGGAGTAGAAGTTGAGGCGGTGGCTGCCTCCCCACCAGATGCTGCGGCAGTTCGATTTCTTTTTCTACCCAATCGAATTGCTGATTCACGGGTTGGGGAGGTTGGAGAGGCAGGAGCTGGTTCTGGAGCTGCTCCGGCCGGTGTTGACACCTCTTTGAAGGGTGTTGGAGTTGCTCTGATTGCTGTCGGAGCAGCTCTGACTGGTGTCGGAGCTGCTCTGCCTGAAGTCGGAGAGACGTCTTTTTGGCTTTCCAACTCCTTATCCTTGCCTTTTCACCAAACATTGGCTAATTTAGGTGCTTAGGTGTTTGCTATTAAAAAAAAGAAACATGTTAAAGTCAATTCTCCTCTATTCAATAAAAAAAACATGCAAAATACTTAAAATTATAAAGAAACCTTCTAACATTAAATTTACTGTTTTTAATAAAAAAAACATGCTAAATAATACAAATTAAAATGACCTTTTTTTTTTGGTTCCCTGGCCTCTAATTGTATAAAGTTCTTCGCCCGTTGACATTTTCTACACTTATCCAATAGTTTGCATCTGCAACTATGTCGTTTTTTCACCTTCGATTTTTTTATATTCCACTTTGTTTGGAATATTTTATATTCTTTAAGNCCCGGACTTTAATTATTTCAATATCTAGCATTTAATCAAGTTTTGCCTTTGCTTTTGAATATTCTATCAGAAGAATTTTTATTTGATTTTTAATTTTCCTATATTTTAAAAATTTTTCCTGTAATTTAAAAAAATCTTCCATTCCCGTAAAAATACCACTTAACATTACCTCATCTGTAGTGGATATCATTTTGAGACTCTTTCTTCTGCGGTGAACACTAATGTCGCTTCACTAGGAGACTCTACTGTGAACACTGAGGTGCTTCACTAGGAGACTCCACTGTTGACACTGAGGCTAGATAAATCTAAGCGGTATATATATATACCGAATTGGCTGGTATTTTTTTTAAAACTTATTACCTATCAGCATGTGATTGTTTCTTTTAATAGGCTTGTATGAACCCCCTCTTACTTGTGACCACACACTTATCCTTCACGCATCTCTACCGGTATGGGTGCGAAACTTTCTAATTCGTGATCACACACTTAACTTTCGCACATGCATTTCCTATAAGGAATCTCATATATATTCATGCATGCACTTCGGTGAGGCAACTTGCATATATTATTCAGCTTAGCTTCATTATTATGCAAGAATTATCTCGTGGCAGAAATAATTTTTTTTATGATGCAAATAAGCAGTTCGCCTCACGTTCCCCCCACCACTCCTCCCACTAGGGCCTGTGTTACTTGTTTTTTGTTTTCCTGGGTATGAAACAGTATATAATACTACTGTAGAAAACTTCCAGACATCATCTTCCTTAGTCACTTACAATGAGGTGCGAGTGTTGTGAGAGGCGGCTGCCATCGAGAAGGCGACGTTCAAACAGACGGGGGCTGCTATCAGCCTCATCGAGACGAGGAAAGTCACCATCGAGGGGACAGCGGCCCACCCCAACGCCATCGCCATCGACAAGACGACAGCCGCTGTCACCTAGGGAGCGACGGGCCTCGAGGCGGGGGCCAAATTCACTGGGATCACTCCCAGAAACAACAGGGCCGTGTGAAGAACAGTGGCCCTTCCCAACGCCACTAAAGTCAACAGTGCAGCGGCCCTTCCCATCGCCAAAAAATGAAGAGGTACCTCCGGTTCCAGCACCATCAACTGAGCTGCGGCCTCAAAACGAACCAGAGGTGCCGGTTCCGGTTCCGGCAACAGGCCCTTATTTCTTCGGGCCAGCAATGTTTATGCCGGCCCCAGAGCCTCCACCAGGAATCACATATAGTTTTAGGTTCCAATATTTCCCCACCCATACAGTGGCTAACCNTACGGGCCTCGAGGCATGGCCCAAATTCACTGGGATCACTCCCAGAAACAACAGGGCCGTGTGAAGAACAGTGGCCCTTCCCAGCACCACCAACTTCAACAGTAAGGCGGCCCTTCCCATCGCCATCTAAATCAACGGGACTGCGGCCCTTAAAAAATGAACAGCCACCTCCGATTCCAGCACCATCAACTGGGCTGCAGCCTCAAAACGAACCAGAAGTTCCGGTTCCGGCAACCGGCCCTTATTTTTTTGGGCCAGCAATGTTTGTGCCGGCAATGTTTGTGCCGGCCCCAGAGCCTCCACCGGGAATCACATATAGTTTTAGGTTCCAGTATTTCCCCACCCATACGGTGGCTTACCTCAATATTGTAAATAAAAATTGATTTTAAAATTAAATAAAAATTAATTACATTTTTTTTTCAACTAATCTTAAAATTCTAAATAGAATTTGATTTAAAAATTAAATAAAAATTAATTGCGTTGTTTTTTCAAAGTGTTTCATTTCAGTATCCTAAAATAAGATGTATTTATTTTTATCACAGTTGATATTATTAATCATCATTGTAGTGGTGTTGGTTTTTTTCACTGAAAGGGTTTTAAATATCCCCACCAACCATGAAAAGTTTAAAGATATGTCTACTTCACCGGTGCTTTCAACACTTCAGTCATATCAAACACCCGAATATGATCCCGGCTATAAAATATCTATATATTTTGGTTTCGGAAATAATGTTGTAACCCATCACTCTGTAAATTTTTGTTATGACTGCGATACAAAGTCGGTTAACCAATCTAAATGGAAAATGCTTTCCAAAAATTTTATATAAATTTTAATTTTACAAGTACAAAACACGATATGTTATCTTTTACAGTTGATGACATTTCGGTAAAGTTGCTCAATTTATATATAAATGATTACATTATTTATTTTGCACTAATTAACATCATTGACGAGTCAAAATGGAATTTGAATTCTGCCTTCACAATAGTTCAAAATATTGCCAAACAACTCGCGGTGGATGTGGCTCAAGATACAGCGAGTCCTCTCTTCAAAAGCGCAGTATTCTTTGTAATGGAAAAACATAATTATATGGACACTCTAATGGAAATTGTAAGAGTGAATAACGTATTTGCACATTTTGACTATAAAAAAAACAATACCTTGGTGTGCCTACACACGACTTTTGGTTATTTTAAAGATTCATCCGATGAAAACGGCATGTTATTTCAATTTTGTGGCGGTGGTAGAGTCTTACTGGAAACTGTAACTATCAAACCGTCCGCCCCACCATCGATGAGAGTAATGAGAGTGATATGAATAATACAGAGGATGGTATTTCTATTCTATTCTATCGCGAGTCTGAAATTGGCGTACAAGATAAAAATTCAAATAATATAATTATTTCTAAAAAACGAAACCCGTTGAGAAGAATATTTAACTTCTGATAAATAATAACCTCCTTTCATTTTATCAGTCATAAGTTACCTCGGGTGATTGTTTTCCGCGATAATTCCACACTATTTTACAGAAATTGTTAATTATGCCGAATGATTTACAAGCATTGGATTAGGTGTAACATAAGAACAAATCTTGTATATTATTAAACAATATGGACAAATTGAAAGCAAATATTTCTAGAGTCGATAAATATTCAAAGATGTTGGGTTATGATAACAAGACAGCTATTTCGTCAATTTTCTTTGAAATTGAATATTATAAACAGATTACAAAGCGACTAAATAGCATGAACGAGTTTATCGATTCCGCATTAAATAATTTGTATTCTCACGAATTTACGAAAAAATATTTAATCAAAGACGATTTTACAGATTTGGAAATTGATACGTTTATAAATCAAATCGAAAGAAATAAGCAAGCTTTACATGCACTAGCCAAATTAAAAACCCAAGTTGAAAGTAAATCAGTTCAATTAATTTTCCTTCAGAAATTGCAAGAACTGACACAAATAGATTCAAAAATTAACCCTGAAGCGTATTACTTGAATTTGTTAAATATAATTCATAATACAGACATGAATATTTCGCCAGAAGTTATACTATATAAAATTTTTACCATGGTTACTTACATGTCTACGAAAATTGCCAATATACCAAAATATACTTTAGCAGAAATTATGAAAAGGGTTAATGATATTACACAACACGGAATGGTTAAAATAGACCAATAAAATTTGGTTTACAGAAAAAGCCAACGTTGAAAAAATAAGAAAAATTTGGCGATTTTTTCAATTTTTTTAGACTAAATTCACTGTAAAAAAGACTGGCTTATGTAGAATTATTCAGGGTATTCGATTTTGGCTACTTATTTTTCCACTTCAAGTTAAAGGCTTCTAGATTTAAAAACAATAGGTAAAACATTTCATACCCTGCGCGTGTGTCGTGCCTATTTGATGTGTCAATAACGAAGGTAAATTCATGACTACCGCTTCGAGTTAAATCGTGACTGCATTGGCATACACAAGCAGGAAACGAGTGAAAAACCCGCGAAAGCTTCCCCCTCTCGTTTAACAACGATGTTGATTAGGTCGTACATGTGGCATCCATGGCATGTGATGTATTTTCAAAAGTTCGCAGTTGAGGTTTTAGAATTCACTATTGTAATATCTGGATGTTTTTTTTTAACCGAAAGATTACCACGCAAAACACTACAACGTAAAATCTTTTGAAATTGTTTCCATAAATTTCTCATTACCCTTTAATTGATTAATGATCACTTCCACTATGGAGTCATGCTCACGAATTATTGAAAAAAAGTTTTGCAAGAATGAGTAACTTGGTAAATTAACCTTGAGAATATGTTCAAACACCGAACTTACTAAAGCTATGCATTGTGATGTCTTGATTTTTTTTGCACTCATTGTTCGAAGCCCAAATGTAAGGAAATGGCCATATATAATTGCCAGTTTTTGACACCGATCTTTACTGCCACATAAAACGAAAGGAAACATTAGTTGATTTAAATCATTATATGGTAGTTTTTCGTTAACAGCTTCTATTAATAGTGGTAGGTAATTTTTATTTTTATCGAATATATTTGTACATAAACTATGTACTTGTTGGGCCGTAATAGACTCTTTAGGCCGGGGCCCGAATAGTTTTCTATAAATGCCATTACAGCGGCGATAAAAGAATTTGTGCAGGTTTANCATCATATGGTAGTTTTTCGTTAACAGCTTCTATTAATAGTGGTAGGTAATTTCTATTTTTATTGAATATATTTGCACATATACTATGTACTTGTTGGGCCGTAATTGACTCTTTAGGCCGGGGCTCGAATAGTTTTCTATAAATGCCATTACAGCGGCGATAAAAGAATTTGTGCAGGTTTAATGTTGATATTTCATGGTCATTGTGCTCTAATAGGGGTGAAATATAATGTTCGAATATTGTATCTGGTTTGAAGATGTTTTTCAAGAACTTGATCAACAAATTACAAAGAATATCTTCGGAGCTCGGTGTATTTTGTTCTTCGGGGCTCATATTTAAAGCTTCTTCTTTTTGTATGAATACGCGTGTTTGGTCAGCTAGCGCGAATGCCAGACAAAAACCCATCATAGGTACAAACAAAATGTGTAAAAGTGAGGTTACTTGGTTAAATTCCTCTACATAAAATCGAAAAATTAGTTCAATCAAGGAAACCATATTTAATTGATTTGGTTTTTCTACGCGTTTGAAAACCTCTTGTGTAAATTGCTCGATAATTTTTGGCGATTTATTTGCCAAATAACTTGCAAAAATGTGGTTTTGTTGGTTAATCATCGCTGAATGTTGACCCATCCATTTTGGCAGTATTTTAAACATGTCGTAATAACAACTTTTCGTAGCACTGGGTAAATCTTGAATTATGGATAAAATGGAATCTATTTTGAGTTTCGGGTTCAGTTTCAATAGAGCATCATAGTTAATTATACCTTCTAACAGAAATAAGTTAATTTTAACAATTTTGATAAATGTTTTTACATCGTACGTGAAAATTATATTAACATTTGAAAGTTTATATTCTCGAGTATCTAAAATTTTAATATATTCATCACTAAACCTATCCGTTTCTGTATTTGAAACTACCGGTTCCTTAAAGGTGTAAAATTTATAAAAATCATTTAAACTGACTTCAATGGTAGGATATATATTTTTTTAGGCCATAATGAATAATTTAATCTTATATATATTATACGCCATTACTTTATTTTGTTTTCACGATGAAAGCCCCAGTTAAACCCGCCCCCCCCTTTTTTTGTGTAATAAATTCGGTAATATTATTTTTTATAAACTTACTGTTTAACAAAAGGTTATGGCTAATTGGAGAATGGTCGTTTATTTGAATGGTAATTTTAGTTTTAAGTGAGATATTTAAACTTGAATCTCGTATAGACACTATTCCATCGCCATAATCAAACGTATTTAATCGGAAACATGAATTGACCTTATCCGAAGTATTCTTCTCGCGAAGGGCTGGCCATCTTGCATCTACTGATAGTGAATGATTAGGCACACAATTCCTTTTTAAATCAGTGGTTGTAATATAATATGAATTTGTGACGACAACATAACAACCAAATAAACCCCATTTAGTACAATTATATAATCTTTCAACCATCCAATAATACTTGTCTACTGTTACTGACGAATCGTGATTTATCAGTGTAATCGTAAAAAATTCAAATGGTAAGAGTAATAAGAAATTATTTCTAAATTGTTTATAAAGTTTCTGTAATTGTTCTTTTGAAAAGAAGCTGTATTTGGATTTAGCCAAGATATCCTCGATTATTAAAGGTAAAAGAGAATCATCAAATACATTTTTAAAGTTTTGTAAACCAAATAATGGCGCTCCTATAAAAAAAACACATTTTATATATTTATAAAAATATGCCTCGTCGCAAATTTCCAATATAATTCGCACCAGTAAACCACCTAAAGAGTGGCCGATTATGAAAATTTCCAACGGAAATGAGTATTTTGACAAGAACTTTTCCATAGAACATTTTATGGAATGTGCGCATTGTAATAAATCTTTACGCCAATCGTACGCGATCCCTTTAATTTTGGCTTTTGGAACATTTAAATACAAATGAGAAATTAAACTCGAATATACAGATTTTCCGCATACAGAATATAACACTTTACCGGGTCGCAAAGAATCGTCAAACAATAATTGCTGAAAATCTTTGTTCGAGATCTTTCTGAAAGGAAATAGTTTGTTTGGGAAAATTGTGGTTTTGAATTTCTTATCCGAAACTAACGAAGATCCGTATAATCCAGGCACTAGAAATATAATGTTTGTAGCCATTATTTAACACACAAATACAAGTAATGAGATTAATGCAAAAAAAAATGCATGGGTACTTACATGGACTCGTTCCATCGTAGTCTGCGCTGTATACATAATTGTCTTCCACCTTCAAATAATTATGTCCAGCATCGGTTACGCTGTTCGCGGTAATAAATAAAATACTCAACTGAGGGATAGTTTAAATATACAAAGTAAGGGAAGAGAAGGGCGAGGGGGATGTAGACTTTGACGTCAAATATTTTTTTTTAGGAGAAGTAGCGAAAGAGATGGGTGTAGAAGGGGATTTGGCCAATCAGTACCTTACTCCCTCCCCACCCCCCTAAACATTCTTTTTCTCCTAAAAAAGTCTACCCTCCCCCCAGGTATATGAGACCCCCAAAAAATCCGCTTAGGTGATTGTTCCGTATTGCGTACTCTTATGGTAAAACCATAGGAAACCTGCGAGTGCAGTATCGAGTATCCACTCAAATTATTTACTTTACAAGTCAGTGTACTATTGCGTATCCGGTCGAATTCCGTTTAGTGTATCCAAGTTCAAGTCAATTGTTCCGTTTGGCGTATCCAAGTGTGGTTTTACTTAAAACCTAAAAGTTTTCAATTAGGAAAACATACAATGGTGTGTGAGGGGTGTAAAATCACCATGTTGAACGCTCGGAAATTGATTTATTTCTCACCGGACGTAAACACATTCCTCATCAAAATGCAATTTTAAAGTGTCGGCAAGACATGACATTTTCGTGGGAGATTCAAATTTGTCGCCGGGCAAGATCATCGAGTTGTGTTTATTGTGGTGCCTGATCAAGTATCCCCGACAGCAGACTATAGTAAACGAACTTAAGTGCTCGGGCAAGACAGTCGTCGCCTGGTCGAATTTCTGCCGCCAAGTGTGCATAGACTGGGTGTTAACTTACAGGAAAAGAATCGGCGGGCCTGGCAAAATAGTCGAGATAGACGAATCAAAGTTGGGTAAGCGTAAAAACCGCAAGGGACGAAAAGTTCACGGCCAGTGGGTTTTCGGCGGTGTGGAGAGAGGCGATCCTACTAATTTCTTCCTGGTGCCGGTGGAAAAGAGGAACGCCGCGACTTTAGTAAAATGTATTCGTGAATGGATTGTGCCGGGCACGACGATAATTTCAGACTGTTGGCGAGGTTACAGTAACTTGGACATGCACGGCTATCGCCACCTGCAAGTAAATCACCGGAAGGAATTTGTGTGCAGTGAAAAGAGTGGAATAGTTAACACCCGAAACAAACTAAAGCTGAGGCAAGGCGAATCTTTAAGAGTGCACACACAAAACATCGAACGGAGTTGGTGTTCGGTGAGGTATAGCATTCCGTGTTTTGGCAGACGGGAAAAGTCGTGGACCGGCTACTTGGCAGAATACATTTGGAAAAAGAACCACCCATACGGACAACGACTGCACTCGTTTCTAATCCATGCAGCTGCAATGCACGAGGAGACTCGTCACGAAGGAGACAGCGGTGATGAAGGCAGTTCTCTCAAAAGGTAAAACTAACAACGCTTTGCATTTGTAGAAAAAACTAAATAACGGATAAACGAAAAGTACTTTAATTTTTTTTTTCATTTTCAGATACGGGCAATAATGGCTAGTGAAAGAAAAAAAGTGTACCAGAGTAGCTGTTTGTGTCAATTTAAAGTGAGAATACGCAATAGTTGGTTTTCATGTTTTCAATGTTAAAGTGCTTAAAATGGCTCGATGTTTGGTAGTAAGAAGGAGGACCAACTCGTTACTCCCTTGCCAATATATATCGCCTCCATAACAACACGAAATAGCCATCTCACAGCTCGTGATTACCAATGGCTTAAAGTTTAAAATGAATTAGTTGATTTATCTAAACATTTGTTCATTTTAATAATGTTCTGCTCCATATCGGCAATCAATTTAAAGTGAGAATATGCAATAGGAAAGTTTTAGCAAGTCACTTCTCCACAATGGGATAGGCCCCGAGAAGCTAATGGCTAAAAAATTACCAACTTCTAGTAAATATTTTTAAAGTGTTTATTCAAAAGAAAGAAACTACTTAAGATTTATAAATGGACTTAAAAATAAATCGCTAAACTCATACACACACACACACAGAATTTAAATAACATTTATTCAAAAACCACAGACAAAATNGCTAATGGCTAAAAAATTACCAACTTCTAGTAAATATTTTTTAAGTGTTTATTCAAAAGAAAGAAACTACTTAAGATTTATAAATGGACTAANAAAAGAAAGAAACTACTTAAGATTTATAAATGGACTAAAAAATAAATCGCTAAACTCATACACACACACACACAGAATTTAAATAACATTTATTCAAAAACCACAGACAAAATCAAATTTTACATTTATATAAATGTTTAATAAAGTCGGAGACTCTAGGATAGATTAGCTGGATGTCCATTTTTTTTAGCTGCTGTACACTGCCTACATCCAGCAGTAGGTAATCTTCAGTTATGTTGTCACATCCCGAGCCACGAAAGGGTGATGTCTAGAAGCCCTGGCCGTTAAAGGGTGATGTCTAGGAGTCCTGGAAGAGTACCCATCTCGCCGAGTTCCGTTTGGAGTATCCAAGTTCGAGCCGGGTGCGGTTTACTTCTTCACTGTAGGCTGGAGCGTATTAAAAAAAACATTACCCATTTGCCTACAAGCATTGCAGCCCATCACTGCATCGCTCTCTTTTGGCAATTCAATCACATATTTTTTGGCCCTCATCGAATCGCACCATAATCTTGGGGTGAGGTTGACGATTAAACCTCGGTACTATTTCATTCCAATCACAGTGATAGCACTGTTCATACCCTCCAAAGCACAAGGTGCACTTGGTAGAAGTTGACATATTCACTTGATACAGTCAGTACAACTATGGTGCATCGACGTCCATGCCGAAGCTTATAAGCAAGTCGTCGGAAAATAACTGGATAAAACAAAAGTAGATTTTTTTTTTTTTTCATTATCAGATACAAGTAAGGATGAGTGAAAATAAAAATATACACGAGTAGCTATTTGCCTCAGTTTAAAGTGCGAATGAATTGTTTAATTGTTTTGTGTGGTGTCTATTTAAAGTGTGTAGGGGGGTGGGGGTGTCTGTGACAATAGTTTATTTAAAATTAAAGTGAGATTGGCTTGCTATGTGTAGTAAGAGTGAGGTCTTAGTGCAGAGTTTAAAATGACTTGAGATTTGCATCAGTTCAAAGTGTTTCAATGGCTTGCTGTGTGTGTGTGTGTGTCAATTTAAAGTAAAGTTTAAAATTAATAAGTTGGTTTTCATGTTTAAAATGAATTAGTTGGTTTATTNAATTTAAAGTAAAGTTTAAAATTAATTAGTTGGTTTTCATTTTTAAAATGAATTAATTGGTTTAGTTTTAAAGTGTTTGAATTGTTTGAATAGCTTGCTGTTTGGTATATATTCAATTTTTTGTACCTAACTACAAATCTCACAATTGGTTTAGTTTAGAGAATCATCATCATAACTGGTTTAGCTTAAAATCACAATGGCTCATTTAAAATTAAAGTGGTAAAGGTAACTTAGCATTTGTACAAATAAATAAACAGATAAATGAAAAGTATATATATATTTTTTTCATTTTTAGTTACATAGGTCAAATGGTCAAATTCTTTGCCTCGCTGCTTCTTCAGTGTATCCTCCCGACGACGAAATTAATATTTCTTTCTGAAAACAAAAACAAATTCAATTTTATGTACAGATGTTTTTTTTTTCCGCCTGGGTAATGTGACACGATCGTCTGCTACAAACACTCACTTTGGCTTTCTGATGATGAGTTCGTTTGAGTTCCTAATTTTTGACATTGGGTCGTATGTCACATACGACCCATCGTCCCAATTCTCTTCAGAATAGGATATAGAAGGGGGCGGGGGGACGAGGGCGTAGAAGATTTTTCAGCTGTGGGTAATGGAGANTAGAAGATTCTTCAGCTGTGGGTAATGGAGATCTTGTTGTTTCCATCTCCACAGCTGCCCTACATTTATATAAATGCCTCTCCATTCGCGAGCGCAAAATCCTATGCGCTCGGCTAAGAGGGCACTGTATGAAGGGGTCCTCTGAGTCCTCGTACATCTTTGACCTGAAATACAAAACCATCGTGAACCACCATACTAGTCGATTGTAGCTATAAAAATAACCTCGCTTAAAATAAAGAAAAAGTGTGTACGTTACCTATGTTGGTGAGAGTACCTTTTATTCAACTGATGATCCATGACTTGGTAGAAGTTGGTAGAAGTTGACATACGATGCAGTCAGTACAACTGTGGTGCATCGACGTCCATGCCGAAGTTTATAAGCAAGTCGTCAGAAAATAAATGGATAAAATAAAAGTAGATATTATTTTTTTTTCATTATCAGATACAAGTAAGGATGAGTGAAAATAAAAATATACACGAGTAGCTATTTGCCTCAGTTTAAAGTGCGAATGAATTGTTTAATTGTTTTGTGTGATGTCTATTTAAAGTCTGTAGGGTGGTGGGGGGGGTGTCTGTGACAATAGTTCATTTAAAATTAAAGTGAAATAGGCTTGCTATGTGTAGTAAGAGCAAGGTCTTTGTGTAGAGTTTAAAATGACTTGATATTTGCATCAGTTCAAAGTGTTTGAATGGCTTGCTGTGTGTGTGTGTCAATTTAAAGTAAAGTTTAAAATTAATTAGTTGGTTTTCATGTTTAAAATAAATTATTTGGTTTAGGATCGAATACATAATAGGAAATTTTTAACAAGTCACTTTCCGCAGCCGGATCGGCCCCGAGGAACTATTGGGAAAAATTAATAACATTAATATGAATTAATTGGTTTAGTTTTCATGTTTTAAATTGTTTGAATAGCTTACTCTTTGGTATATATTCAATTTTTTGTACCTAACTAGGAATCTCACAACTGGTTTAATTTAGTTTAAAGTTGGGTGATTTGTTCCATTTTAAAGTGCGATCGACTTGTGGTATGTAATGTCAGTTTAAAGAGTGAATGTCTGTTTATTTAATTGCGTAATGTATTGCTAGCACAAGGGAGGCCCAGTCCATACCCCCCCCCCTGCCAATATATATTTAATTTTGTGTACTTGACTAGAAATCTCACAAGTGGTTTAGTTTAAAATCACAATGACTCGCTTAAAATAAAGAAAAAGTGTATATGTTACCTATGCTGGTAAGAGTTCCTTTTTGCTGGTCGACTGATGAACGATTGATAGTTTATCTGCGGCCAGCTTCCAATATATATACCCCCTAAAACTTCCTGTTAGCATACCAACCAACCTTCTTTATCCTTGAGTAGAGAGGCGTGACGGCCATGGAGTGGCTATAAAATCTACACAACATTCAAATAAGACCAATAAAACTAAACCTCGCAGGCGCAAAGAGAGGTGAATCACACATCGGTTTTCCCAGCCTTCCTTGTGACACACTAACATTTGTGGACACCTTGGAGTTGCACACCTTTCAAATAAAAAGAACAAAACGAACGAGACTCAAGCTTGTACATTTTAATAAGCCTGTGATTTCCTGTCGACATCACCAAAATTACCAATTTCCAGTAAATATTTTTAAAGTGTTTAAAGTAGGTTTGCTATTTGCCTCAGTTTATGACCTTTGATCTTGTGTTTGGTAGTAAGATGTAAGAACGAACCGTTCCTCCCTTGCCAATATATATATCGTCTCCATAACAACACGAAAGAGCCATCTATCCCACAACTCTTGATAACTTTTTGCGTACCCAACTGGGAATCTCACAGTAGATTTAGTTTAGAGAACTATCATCAGAATAAACAAAATGTTAAAATGACAATGGCATATTTAAATTTAAAATGTGATTGACTAGTGATGTGCAATGTCTGTTTAAAATGACAATGAATAGTTGTTTGGGTCAAATTAAAATGAAAATAACAGTAAGTGGTTTTCATGTTTTAAAAAAAAAGGAAGGAGGAGGGTTAAGCTTATGGAAACCTTGGAGATACGCTCAATTCTACAACTTTCATAAAAACGAACAAAGTGAAACATCCCTGCACAAACTCTCGTGATTCCGAGGCATTGATACATGAAATGCATTAATTATAATCGCTCATGGTAAGCCAGTGAAGCTTTTACAGTTTCCACGTCTTGATTATTTTTTTTTTGAACTCAATATTATTTACACAACTCATTTCACTAGCTGGTTATTGGTTTTGGATTTAAAATGTAAATGAATCGTTGTTGGGAAGGCAATATGAAAATTTTAGCAACAAGTCACTTCCACATGGGGATACTCCCAGGGAAATAATTGGCAAAGTGACCAATTGTTCTGTTTTCAGTTTGGATATGCCACAGGAAACAATTAGGTATTTTTATAAATGTTTTTAAAAGATAAATGAATACGTGAATCGGAACAAATGTGGCTTGGTGGCAATTTCCACCTGTCGGTTTGGATATGCAAACCCACCACTTTTCAATTCAAGTCGTTTTTCATGTGGATACGCACAAAGAAACTTTTGGTAAAGTCACCAATTGTTCCGTTTTTAGTTTGGATATGCCACAGGAAACAATTAGGTATTGTTCTAAATGTTTTTAAAAAATTAATGAATACGTGAATCGAAACAAATAAGGCTTGGTGACAATTCTCACCTGTCGTTTGGATATGCAAACCCACTACTTTTCAATTCGGGTAGTTTTTCATTAGGATACGCACAAAAAAACTTTTGGTAAAAACCAGGTAATTACAGGCAGGCTGGATACGCAGGAAGAAATTTTGCATTTGTTTTGGCCTTCTCAGGACTTAGGTTGGATACGAAATCGACGACTTTTTGGGTGGGTTTTATGTATCATTGGATATGTAATATATTAATTTTTTTGGTGATTTGGATACGCAATACGAAATAATCACCAGTTCTTTGGATTTTTTGCCCATAGATCACTTGGTGACCTATCGAGTTCCAGACAATTGCAGAATGAAGAGGATTTAACAGGGTCGAGTGAAGGGGAAGTGACAGGTTCAAGTGACGCAGTTCCCGGCCCATCTTCCACCGTCCTTGCTCCACGTTCCTTTTTAAATGAATCTCCATAAGTATCGAAAATGTATTTATACAATAATGTTTTTGCAATACTAAAATTACATTTTACTTGAAGTGTTCAAACTATTTTTTTTTTTTTTTGCCAACAGATACATTTGGACATCACAGAGGCTTAGATCATCAGTCGTCTCCCATCAACCATCCCAAAAAACATCTTCCGATGTCCACCAACAAGGANGTTGGATACGAAATCGACGACTTTTTGGGTGGGTTTTATGTATCATTGGATATGTAATATAATTATTTTTTTGGTGATTTGGATACGCAATACGAAATAATCACCAGTTCTTTGGATTTTTTGCCCATAGATCACTTGGTATTTAAATTGTTTGAATAGCTTACTCTTTGGTATATATTCAATTTTTTTTGTACCCAACTAGGAATCTCACAACTGGTTTAATTTAAAATCACAATAGCTCATTTAAAATTAAAGTGG
>NQII01011042.1:1246-31150 GCA_002778355.1 Clitarchus hookeri
GTCAATGTCCACACACGCTTCGTGCGCCCAGTCTTCGCATTTATGACACTGGATCCAGTCTTCTTGGAACGTTTCTCCGCAAATGACGCATTCTGTATCCTGGTCTCTTTGTTGCTGAACCAAACTTTGAATGTTCTTCTTTGTTTTCATTTTATTAACTGCCGCCTTGTTTTTATTGGTTGCAGTTTTTTTCTCTGCCAGCGCGTTTTTGAACGGCGAAGATGTCAGAATCTCACTCTTTTGTGTTTTTCGGGAACGCACTGCAAGACGTTTCTTAGAAGCATCAGGAAAAGGGCTCAACTGTTTGAGCAATTCATTTGCTCTAGGCACCTTATATCTCTCAGCTGCTTCTAAAACAGATGTAGTTTTTTCCTGGACAGATAGTATAGCGTGTTTCATTTTATTTTCATCCCAATTTCCCCTGTTTGTAATTCTTCCCTTGGCATTTGGCAAATTTTGAAGTGATTCTGCAAAAGACAACAACATTTTACACACTTGCTTTAACATTACATTAACATAACTAAACTTTTCTCCATCCAAAAATGTTCGAGGTCACCCGACAACATCGTGTCCGGTGGTACCCGACCGCCACATTATATGATTTTATTTCATATCAATAATGTCAATAAAGATAACTAAAATTATTAACCTAACTTATACACTTGAATCAATATCTTAAAGTATAATCAATAAATCACGGCGAAGTACTTACATTTTATAAACAATAACTGGGTTCAAAATGTAAACGGCGCACATTACAATATAGGCACAGGTAAATGAACGATTATACGGCTAAAGGGCGCTGCGGTCGTTGTGGCGTGTTATTTGTTTACGTATGTGCGTGGGATTGTTTGAAACTAACACTGGCCGAGAATACCCGCCGACCAGGACTACCCAACTCTCCCCTAATTGTTCTTATTCTCCGCATCAACAAACACTTGTTATTGTTCTCCGTCGTCGACTACCGCCAACTGTTGTAAACCATCGCAACGCCAGAATGTCGCGCAACGCACTCATCGCCGACGCACTGCGATAGACTGCTGCTTCATCCTGATTGGCTACAGCCCATCGCAACCCTTCGCTGTATTGTGGAACCAGTTTAAGGTAAAACTCTTGTCTCCCAAAACCTATGCATGTGCTTTGAGTTCAACTCCCTTTTCCAGCGCTATCTGTGTGGCTGGGTTGCGTGTCTAATTATCAGTGTTACTTGCTAGTAAACTTTACGTTGGATTGTTTCCACTAAAATGCCTTCGTGGAAGGTCCCGGGTGGCCAGATACGCTATATGGCATCAAGTTGATTTATCGAGAGTAAAGGAGAAACACTTGCGGTACAACTTCAGAAATATATTCAATCGGTGAAGGGTTTGTAATCCACTCTAATCAAGCACTCCTGTCACCATAACCACACTACACGGAGCCTAATCCTGCTAAATAGCATTTTACATAATTCTAACTACATAAGAAATAGTATTATGAATGCCACCGATGGATACTAGGGTAGTACACTCATGTGCAAAAACCATGGATAATAAAGGTGGACTAGACAGATCGTAAATAGTGTCATGTTATGTTTCCGAACTCGCTGTTCACGTGATATGTATGAAAGCGGCGGTACGCCACTGTAAACACGAAAAAAGGCAAATAGAGCGAAGCGAAGCATGAGGAAGAACATAACAGAACGAGTAGTGTGTGCTCTTGATGTGCAGCTGGCATGTATTCAACCCCAACGACCCAAATAACTCATATAAACAATGTTCACCCACTAAGAGTCATTAATAGGTTCCAATGAAAGTTACGACTAAGTGTAAATGTCAATTGTGTTCCATCAGCATTGGACATTTAAAAAGTACAACACTACGAGAAGATCGCTGTCTTTAACTGACATATGTTGGAACACAGAAGATTTAATTGCTATGAACTTGACAGTAGTCACAGACTTAAGCTATTTCAGATGTACTGCATAACGAAGCTTTTGTGAATTTGGTCTCAATGATTGGACATCTGCAAGATGCATCTAGTTGGCTGCTGTCCACAAAACTGCCAAATTAGAGTGGTGAAAAGATAATAAGTATGGAGCAGTGAGCAGTTTGATTGTGCCCTCTTTATGGACGAGTCCAGGTTCAGTATTTGCACTGATTCCCAGTGTGTTAATATGTGATGAGAACAGAAGAGTATATATACATCAGTATCTTTATTTAAGAGGACCACAATGGAGGTGGTGGCACCATGGCTTGAGGCAGCAGCATCACCTTAGCCTCACATACACCTCTTTCTGTGTTCAATCGTGGCTCTATAACATTCCAGGTGTGAAAGGTATTATCCTCCAACACTACATCAGGCCTTTCATGATTGCAGTGGATGCAAATTTCCTATTTGAAGACGAAAAGTACATCCGCATCAATTTGCACTGGTAGATGAATTCACGAAATACGAGGATAGAACCAGTTTTTATTGGTAGGCCAAGACCTCCGCCTCTCACTATCAAGAATCCTTGGGACACATTCACGCGCCTTGTTTTGAGGCGTCCAATATATTAATGACCGATCCGGTAGCTTCGAGTGTCTTGGGTGCAGGAATAAAACTCCGTGTAACAGGAACTGATGGATAATTGTGCTACTAACAAGGCAGCTCGCTGTGTCATTTTTGTCGGTGTTTATGCTGACTGCCCATTATATTGACTCTTTACCACATATCCTCACGTCAGTAGTGTTTAATGTGTTGTATCGGATGTCATGAGCATGCATGTAGGCGAGACTCAACGTCTCGTTGACGGCGACGTCATTAGAGATGCCGCAAGTCACTCGGAGAAGAATATTTAAAAAACAATTAAAAATCAATACGGCGAGAGGCGGTCTGTTGGACCCTGCCAAAGCTCTCGCCGTTAAAAAAATCATTCAAGATTTACAAACATTAAAAATGTCCACGAGTGAGTCGTGAATCAATGCGTGTCGCACAAAAAAGGAACTTTAAACATATTGGGCAGCGAAAGGACGCATACAACACATAACACCATAGAACGGAACAGAAGACACGAACTATGTATAGTTAATCTAAACGTAAATTTTGTAGGGCAATCGAAACCAGAATTTTGAAATAGCTGGCAAAATACTGCATGCCCAAAAACACACAAGCTATGCCACACATTTAATTACAAATGCATCTAGAACTACCGCTAAAGACTTCCGCAAGTTCACGACTCACTGTTTAGACAGGTGCCCCATCGCTCTGTTACATTTCATCGTCACAATTAATTGGCAGCATGGTAACAGGACCCAGAGTTGCTTGCACAGCACACAGCGGTTGTAGTTGTAGGAGCAGAAACATACGAAGTAATGTCAGTAGAAGCCGCACGTCACGGCCCGTGCAGGACTTTACATTACAATCAGCGGCCGATAACATTAGAGACGCACACAGAGGAGCTAGGGACCCGAGGGAGTTGGGCGGCAGAGAGGACGAAGGAGAGAAGACCAATGGCGCGCGAGTGCACTGCCGACGGCCTTCACACCACAATACTCGCTGCGCCAGCAGTGCAGTTCCCTGCTGCAGGCTGTGGTCGGTCCCTGATTCTCTGGGCAACTTGTTCCACCATCACCCAAACAAATTCATGCGAATAAATGAGTTGCCGACCTTATTTTGCATTATATTTCTTGGCGCCGAGGGATAGTCATTTCATCGATGGAGGATTATTAATCAGTGTGTGTGGATTTAAAGGCAAATTTAAGACTTGTGTTATTACCTTGAACCCCGCAGTTTCCGAGGAATCCTACAGTGAAATTAGTAACAAAGAAGTGGAATTCCTGCAAGTCGGTAACATGCAGGTACATTCGAAGTTTAGCGACACTTGAACGTCTCAAGTGGCATTATTATTTCCAAATGCACGCATTTAAAATCTTTCACATCTTAATTGTATGCGTTAATCCCGCGTAGACAATGCGGTTCAGGAAAACAACTCCGAGCTATCTTTTCGTAATACTTCATATGTTAATCAACTGTTTTATTTTGGTGGATGATCTTTGGAGGCAAAGTCTCATAAACGTCTTCTGCGGGCCCAGATTCTCCCTGTCAGAATCACGGGTAAGCAGGGAACATGCGTG
Organism: Clitarchus hookeri; assembly: GCA_002778355.1. Lineage (NCBI taxonomy): Eukaryota > Metazoa > Arthropoda > Insecta > Phasmatodea > Phasmatidae > Clitarchus > Clitarchus hookeri. The sequence goes on from NQII01011042.1 coordinate 5,341, forward strand.
CCATATTAGTGAGTCTGCCCGGCAAGGGCCACTATTGCCACGCGCGTTTCACTTTCCTAGCCGAGTTAAAGCTCCAGTTAACCGAGATCAATGGTTTTCTGCGTCCAACTACGGTCTAAACGCGATTAACTTCAATCACCCCGCGTTTAAGTGTACATGCTGCTTCACACGTAGCAAGTTGCGGCACGTACTTTCAGACGTGGTTTTGCAGCGCCGTGGGCTGATACATCGCGAGTATCTTATCACACAGACCCTGCTTTCTGACGATTGGTCATCTTACAGTTCCGTTAAAGAGGAGGGGATGCTGGCGTCCTCGAAATCTTTTTCTTTCTGCAAACTATGCTTTTTAAAACATTGAAATAAATTTATTATAGCAATAAATGTTTCATTGTCACAAAGCTTGTTCTTTAATGTGCAAGATAACTCGTACTTGCTGACAATCTTGGTAGTGACTGTACAACTTGTTTAACGAACTTTTCTGGTCGTACCGTCGGCCACAGTGCTAGCTGCTTTAAAAGCCACTTTAATTATACCTTAGGGATGATACGCGTTGAAGTTGATGTGGGGCTCGTTAAGTTAACTTAGCTTTAACTCTGTGTCAAAAACTTTTTATTAAATCGTAGTTGTGTTCACACTGGAGTTAAGAAAGTCTCGTACTCGATAAATTGTTATTTAGAGCTACTAGGTTTGCTGTACACACTAAAAACGCTTTCTTTGCTGCAACACACGATTTGTTGCCGCAAAGAATTAGTTGTTGAAATATGAATCACTAAAAGGTAGGCTTACCACAAACATAATATTTGTTGTATCTATATACTAATGACTATGATAACCTTGCATTATTGTTACAATAGTTCAGCAGACGTCTTTGTGATCATATCAGTTACACCGTAAAGAATATTTGTGCTCTGAACACCAACATCATTTTTAAATCAGAAAGAAGAAACAAACATTAAAAAAAAAATATTAACTTAAAAAAAATAGCTATGGTAGCTCCAAGTTTTATTACAACACCTTTCACCGAACGACAACCTTGTGTTATTGCGTTCAGATAATTTTGATAGGTGTGTTCAGATAATTTTCTTAGGTGAGTTATTTCAGATAGTAACATGGGCTAGAATATAATGTTAACCTCTTGGGCAGAATTGAGGTTAGTGATTTGGAGAATCACTGCACTTCAGAATGACATTAATTAAACGTCTGCTGGAAGACTGTACATTTGCTCAGCTTCAATTTCGAAACTGCAGCATATACTTATTGGTATATGAATGTTTGAATCGGAATAAAAGTTTCGTACTGAAAATTACGATGTACGACAGAAAACCTTTCGTATCGCTAAATCGTTACCTGTGGTACGAAGTAATATTTCTTTACTGTTAACAAAATAAGCTCAAAATGTTTTTCTTTATTTATTTACACCAAACGTATTTTTCTGTAACCTTATCTTTGAATTATAGCTATTTTGTGCTTATCTAAACAAAACAGTCTCAAAGAAAAAAAAATTCTTTGCGGCCCAAAAAACTTTGTAAGGATTTACTAAGTGTACCTGGTCTTTGAAAAAGGCTAGTGTTTATACGTGTTTATTTGCAAGCAAATACACACAATATGAATAATTGTTATAATATTTTAAACCTTTGTTTCTGTATGTCAGTAATACCTCATATTTCACATAAACAGACGTATATTTGCACCCATACATTTTCTCTATTTCCAGAGCAATTTTTTCAAGCTTATAATTTAAATACACACAAACAAAATGAGAACCTGAATGTCTGTTGAAATCGTGGCATACCACAGTATATAGTATTTGTAGAGGTTAGTAAGGATTAAAAATAATCAGAAAACAAAATAGTTGCACCTTGCATATGAGTGGCTATCATTACGCTACATATACGTTATGTCGAAGTTGGGCTAACTTCTCACCGTTTAGTCGCGAATTAATGTACGAGCTCAAGTGTTGCAATCGATAACATTTTTGATGGGCACTGTAATTGTGTCGTGCTTACTTCTCGCAACCAGTGAACAACGTAAAGCGTGTTAATCGATGTCACCTTCACAAATGAGAGGTGCAGAAACTTTCACAAATCATATTGATCACAACGAGGACGCTCACAACACCGGCCAGTGACTCCTTGTTGTGTACAGACCTGACCATAAGTATCCTTCATATGCAACGTGTCCTTGACCATGGACACTGCACTGCTACTGTATGTCGCTGTTAATTCGATTTGAATACAGGAAATTAGGCAGTTCGCTGATACAGACTGCACCACACGAATCTGTGATCACAACTAAGTACGAAATGCTCTTTGGTAAAAATGCGCAAAACCCTTCGTTTACGAGAAAAACTATATGAAATGTCCAGAAACCATCGTAGCAAACCTGCGGTACTCCAATCAGATAAAAGTGAGGTGACGTGGAGATGCTGCAACTAGTGTGTCGGTCGTAAGGACATCAAAGCCGCAAATGAAAGAATGAAAACCGCAACAACAGATGCCGAAAGATTGCCTCAGCAGCCCATAAGAAATTTAACCTACTAACAGTGCATCGAGGTTTTTTTACAGGGGCTACTCCCCTTTTTCCTAAATATAAATATAGATAATCCCAAAATTATGAATAAAGTTTTTCACACAATCCCTACTTTTAAGTGAATAATAATAATATAAAGTTAATTAAAAATTACCCTTACACAGTAACTTTAAAAGCCATGGCCTCTAGATTTTCTCTTTTGCAATTGAACTAAATAACCTTAAATTATAACTTTAAATTTAATTCCTAATATGAATTATGCCAGTGTTTAATTTGGTATGGCTTGCCAAATAGAAATAGTTTAGTTTAAAAAAAAAATGCCTAGAGTACTGGGACATGGCAGTGGCCATGGGTGCATCCGGCGGCCGAGCTCCGCGCATGCTGCTTGCATCCAGCGCGCATTGCTATGGGCACAGCGACCTTCTAGCACCTGTCAAGACGTTTCTATGTTTTGTATGCACATGCTGTGTACTCTGCGTTTCGTGAAATAAAGTCATTTGATCTACTTCAATGTCGTTTTTTTTCGTAAACTAAAGGCCTTACGCGTTTTTACTAAGGAATATTTTCTATTAAGTTTTCATCACAGATTTGTGTGGTGCAGTCCGTATCCACGAATTACCTGACATACTGTATATTGTTGCGCGGTATACAACTTACCGTAATGACAGAAGAAAGTTAACGCAATGTGCTGTTTGTTATTTTCAGTGTGAAGCAACCATTACTTGGGCAGCTTACGCAGTGCTTTTCCAGAGCACCAAGGAAGTTTCTTCACTCCGAGAACAATCTAGCTAGACTTGGCCCTCTATCAGGGTGTCTGGCGGCGTGGAGAAGGATCAGGAAGGCATTGCTTCAACTATTCACACAACCGTACAGCTCCCCGGGACGGCCAAGCTTGTGTCGCTTTCTGTGCGGAGAGGGGCCGCGGTGGTGTAGTGGTTAGACTACTCGCCTCCCCTTTAGGCGGACCAGGTTAGATTCCCGGCGGGGTCGCGCTAGAATTTTCGCATGTTTGACGATGCTGCTCGTCAGCGGGTTTTCTCGGGGTCTCCTGTTTCCCCAACCTTTTCATTCCGGCGCTGCTCCATACTCAGCTCGATCACTCTCTTCGGCTCTCAAGACCTCGCTGTTAAGAGCTGCCCAAATCTCTTCACTCACGCTACGGGGAATACAATCACGGCGAGTGACTGCAATTGACTACATACAGGTCGTTGCGGCGTGCTGCAAACGACTGCTGAGTGCAGTAAGACTGCAGGACGTCGTCGTTGGGTTCACTCCTCGGTAGCCTTGGGGAGAGGAGAGAGTGATTAATACGTGGCCTGGTCAGAGGTGGGAATGCTTTAATGAAAGGCTAAGACTTTTATATTGTAAATAATGGCTGATAATCATTTTACTGCAAGTGTTTTATTAACGATGCTTGTTTAATTTCAAATTTGGTCATTGTAACAAACAGAGGTATTACTATTTTACTGTAGACATTTAGGTGAAATTCTATACTGGTGTAAGTAGTTGATCAACAGGTTGTATGGAAACATACATTTTGTTAAGATAGAAAATGAGTACACTATTTTGTATCTAATAAATTATTAATTTATCGGAGATTTAAATTAATTTACTTTTCTGTATACGCCAAAATATTTTCAACAACATCTAACAATAAACACACAAACATTTTTATTCCATTTGTTGATTACTGTAGGATAATTTTTTCGTGTCCTTGACTTCTGACTGTATCTGAAATTTTGTAAAATGATTCGGATGAGAATATCTTAAAACTGAATAAAAGCTATACCTTTCAGCCGTTTTTTAAACTTTGAAGATGATATTTAATGTTGCAAAATATTGCAATATTTATTTTGGCAAGTGATAAAGCAAACATATCAAAATATGTTCTTGTTTGCTTTTTAAACATCAAATGTAATATTGCAAGATGCCAGAGGGACGTATTCGAGTTCGTAAGGTATGGAGATCTTAATAATAAGTATAAGAACTAAATTTGATTTTTAATTTACCCACACAGCTATTATTTACAACATAAAAATATTTATCTCCATTAATACTGTCGTCATACTCAGTGAGCGCAATGTTTACATGAATTCTATTTAAGGTCATTATCAATGTCTCTATAATAGTTAAAGACATTTAATTTACACTCGTTATTTACACATATTCAATGTCTATTGCCACAGTTCTAAATGTCTCTCACTCACACATCCAGTTCAGTAGTCCCTCCCGTCAGTCTCACCCTCCACTGCGTCGATGCTCGCAGTCCGCAGACTTCACTCCCGCTGGTCGCTCTCGCCACCACTCGACGCTCTGCTGGCTCGCTGCTTCACTTTCTCACCCTCCACTGTGCCGATGCTCGCAGTCCGCAGACTTCACTCCCGCTGGTCGCTCTCGCCGCCACTCGACGCTCTGCTGGCTCGTCGCTTCGCTTTCTTCGCACACTTGGATCTTAATGTCGCGCAATCATCCAAATGCTCAAACTGTTGGCTCGGAGTCCCGTCGCGGCTTACGTAGCCTCGCAGGCCCGATGTAGAAGGTTCCCCGCACCCCGAGTCAAGCTGAGAGAGGCTAGAGCATTGACCAGAACATTCTTTCAAAGATAACCTCAGAAATTCAATCCGCTGAAGGTCAGGGGAGCATGGGTCGTCACAGTATTATCGCGGGGGAAAGCGGCGGGTTGCCTTTGAAAATCGCCGCCCGATTATCACATTACCGCCCACCTGACCTTGACACACTCTTTCGCTTGCAGAAGCGGAATGGGGCAAGGAAACAATGCAGACCGGCAATATGAAACACTGCCCCCTACTGAAATATTTTTGTCCCGACCGGACTGCAACATCTTGATCTTCATAGAATGCTAGTCGGTCGATTTGGACGACCTTAGGCTTCACTCGAGAGTTCTGATGACAAATCCGAAATACCACATCATTGATCTTATTCAGAATCCTGTAGGTGCTTTCCAAACATTTCTGTAATTACAGGAATAATCCATTTTGCATCTGCGGGTTGTACACAACACCAGTTGTCCTTGAAATACCTAACCTGACATATTCTCAAGTCATACCACATATTCATCTTGTAACTATTTATTCTGAGGTGCTGTCCAGAAAAATCATATATGCCAACTGGTCTGTGACATAACTGGCTGGCATATTCTGGGGCAGCAGCTTCCTCTTCTGTCGGTTGGCCAAACAGCAGGTCACAAGGAAAACATAGCTCTCTTCCAAGCAGCGTCCTGGATGGTGGTACCCTTGCAGCCTCGTGAGCTGTCGAACTGAAAGAAAGGAGAAACAAAATAACTTTTGAATCTCAGTCCTGTTGGTTGTCTGTCACGAAAATCAACACGCACTGCTCAAGAATGCGGTTAAGTCTCTCGACCATTCAATCTCACTGTCGAGGTGAGGCTGTAGTACTAGTCTTTTTCATCCCCAGAATCTTTGTTTCATCCTGGAACACAGTAGCTGCAAAATTTCTTCTCTGATCGGAATGAATTTCTAGTGGCACCCCAAACCTCGAGAAGACATGCTCTATGAGGGCATCAGCAACAGTATGTGCTTCTAGCTTTGGGATAAGTATGACCTCAGGCAACATAGCAAAATAATCTTGGGTCACAAGTAGATACCGATTGATTACCTTTCTCTGCGATAGCCATGGGCCTCAGAATATTCGTTGTTCTTGAAATTAAGTAGCCAGCATAATAAAGCATGTTTGGTGCTTAGAATAATATGTCTGCCATAAAGGTGTGGGTGAAGGTGTGAAATTGCCTTCACCATTGCCAGAAGCTTCCTGTATATAATATAGTAATTTCTCTCGGGCTTGTGCAATACTTTACTAAAGTATTCTAGAAGTCTCTCCCTCCCATCCTGAATCTAAGATAACTCAACTCCAATACCTAAATCATAGCATCAGTATCCAAATGAATGTGTCCTCACTTTCGGGAATCCCAGGATTGGGGGAGACATCACAATTACCTCTTGCATACTAAAAGAAACTTCACACTCAGTGGCCCAATGAAATTTCCTTTTTGCTTAAGTCAATTTATGCAGTGGCTTGGCAATCGTGGTGATCCCAGGTACAAATTGACGTTAGTAGCACATGATCCCAGAAAAATCAGCACTTTGGTCTCGTCACTTGGTGTCAGTCAATTTCTTATTGCTTTAGTCTTCTGGGGATCTGTCTCAATTCCACGGGTAGACAGTACATGTCCTAATTAATTCATTTTCTTTTGGAAACAACTTCAAGTTGGCTGCCGTAATTTTCTGGAATACAGAGTCTAAGCATGATAGGTGCTATTCAAATGTCTTTCCTATCACAACGATGTCATCTAGCTAAACCTGACAGATATCTAAAGGGAAGAATTTTTCCATCAGGTATTCTAATGTGGCAGGGATATTACACAACCCAAAAGGCATACATTTTAAATACCAAGTTCCTTTCTCTTGGACACATAATGAAATCTTTTCTTCGTCCTCTGGTGCAACCTTGCATTGCCAGTATCCACTCTTCATGTTCAAAGTAGAAAACCATTGCGAACGTGCCAGGCTGTTGTCACATTAAGCTGGCGATAATCCACACAAAACCTCAGAGAGCAATCTTTCTTCTTAACATGTACAATAGGGGAAGACCACGGACTACTGCTCGTCTTATCACATCTAGCTTCTTCATTTCCTTCAAAATTCCCTCAGCTGCCTCCTGTAAAGCTAGTGGCAGTTGTATTTGCGGCTGCTTTATGTGCCTGGAAGTGCAGTGGCAAGTCGTATTAGTTCTTCTTAGGTCATTTGGTCCACACGAGAAAGCATCCTTCTCCTATCACCAGTTAAGGATTTTTGTTGTTCTTACTAGCAGTTCTTCGAGTATTTCTGGTGGTGGACATTCGATTTGTTTTACTCTAGAAACTTCTGGATGATTTGTAAACACACATTAGACCTGCGTATAAACACCTATCCAGCCCCCTCTTCAAGACATACAGAACTAACGGAAAAATTTATATTTCTAACTAGCAAACTGTTAGAATATGAAGAGACCATATTCCTTGCTACAACTACACTACTTGGCAGGATGCCACAATTCTATGCTGGCACAGTTAGACTCAAATGTCTTACAAATTTTCCTTGACATTTGCCTGTTACGACAATTTCACTAGAAGCAGGTAGCACAGTGGTTATAGAACAGAAAAATGGGCAGCTAATTGGCGAGGACAAGTCATGGCATGTTGAGACCACATCTACTGCCTACCCATAGCACACCAAGTCAGGTATCGATACAGCACTACAGTCTATGCATTACATCAAGCCCCAAAGTACATTCATCTTCTATTTATGCTATGTATATAACGTGCTCTATGCTAGGGTCACCAAGATTCAAGTTCACTTTTCTCTTACCTCTAACTGGCATGGTCTTATCTGTTACTGTAGTCAAATAACATCATTCCATACTGTCGTCGGGCGATCGCTGATGGGAAGACCCGAGGATATCTGATCTTACTACTATTATGGTCGCTCCAGTGTCGACGAACAACTTGCAAGGAACGTCATTTATGCTCCCCTCCAACAGCATTGAATCCAAGTCATATTTCACAAACCGTACATGTAAGAACATCGGGGTCTTCCCTTCAGCAGTCACCGATCTTCGTCCACTAATGTCGGTGTTAACAAGTTTTCCGAATGTGCTGTATTCTCACCTGCCTCTCACTGCATTTTTTCCTGCTACTGATTCTCTTGCTGTTACTGTTGTGGGGTCTCAAGTGCCCCGGCTATCCACATGGCGAACAGTCCAGTCATTTGGGTGGGGGGCGGCGAAGATTTGTAGCACGGACTCTGGAAACGATGTCCCTCATAGTCGTCTGGATTTCCTTCAAGGTTTTCTTGATGTCGCCGTCGTCTTTGTTCAGCGTTACTGTCCATACTGGATGTGGGAGTGCGGACACCTGCCTTGCTGACTCTGACTCCAGCGCTCGGGCCAAGGCATTCTGCATGTTGTGGTGTGGAGTCAGATGTATCACCTGCTGTACCTCTATGTCGGCGATGGCATCGATGAAGAAGCCGACTGCGACGATGTCACACGCCTCTTCTGGGCATCCTTCCAGAGATAGGTGGGAAAGCCGCACGATGTCTTGCCATAGCTCCCGCAGTAGCTCTCCTGGTGGTCGCTGGGTGCGGCTTCGCATTTGGGCATGGTGGGCCTGCAGTAGGTATTGGTTACCAAAACTTAGCTTTAAGGCCGACAGCAGTGTGGAGTACTCCAGTTGATGTCGCTCTGGCAGAGATTGCAGTATGCTCAGTGTGGGGCCTCTCAGTACAGCCGCGAGGTAGTAAGCCCGCTCTTCGGCTGACCAGTCATTTATGGTGGCGACTATTTCCAACTGGCATTTGTACTCCCTCCACGAAGTCTGGCCATCGTAAAGGGCGGGTTTAATTGCGACCCCCTTACACACTCCTAACTGCGCGACTCCAATCACATAGAGATGCTGGCTATCCTCTGAGGTTGCTCTTTTGTTTGCGACTTACATTGCTTCCTCATTTTCTCGGCCGCCGGTGTGGAAATAGTGGAACTTTATTGCTGAATCAATTCCTTCTATTCCTTATCTATTGCACTAATTTTCTCTTTCATTTTATTCTCGTCACCGTCTATATTTTAACTGACACTGTCCATCCTGTCGTTTACTCTATATACTATTTCATTTACACTGTCCATTCTATCATTTACACTGTCAATTTTCTCGTCCACAGAGTAAATTTTCTTATTTAATAACTCGATAATGCCTGCTATTGTCCTGTCTACATTTTCATTTAAAGTGTCTATTATCACATCTTAATTTTAATTTACAGTGTCTTTTTACCTTTCTATTTAATCACTTACAATAGTTAACGGGCTATTTAAATAACTATTTTAGGTATTTATAATTTCATTTTCCCTTTATATAAGATTAATAATTTAATTAACTATAACAAATTTTATTTACAATTTCTTTCACACTACTATTTCGGGTATTTACAATTTCTTCTACACTTTCTTTCACACTACTAATTTTGGCATTTACAGCTTCATTCATGCTAGTTATTTCGTTATCAAGGCTATAAAAACTTGCGCTCACTTGGGAACCCAAACCCTCAATTATGCTCGCAGTGTTTTCAGTTTTGCTGAAATTTTTCTAGTTGACATTCATTGCGATGGTTGTACAAAAAAGTCGTAATTTTTCTTCTTACAGTTGTTAGAATTAATTAATTGGTTTTAATATCACTAATTACTAGAATTTCTTCTAAATTTTTTACAATTGATTGTCTCCATAGTAGTTCTAACTCCAGTGTTGTAGGATGCCATAGAGTAGTATTCGAGTTCGTGAGATATGGAGGTCTTAATAAAAATATAAGAGAAAACATTTATTACCACAGCTATTATTAACAATATTAAAATATCTGTCTCCACTATTACTCTTCTTACTCTCAGTGAGCTCAATATTTAATATATATCTCAATTCTAATTAGAGTTCTTATCGAAGTCTCTATATTGGTAAAAAGCCGTTTAATTTGCACTCATTATTTACACAATATTCAATGTCTATCGCCATACATTCAAATGCCTCTCACTCACGCATCCAGTTCAGTAGTCCCGCCCGTCAGTCTCTCTCTTCACTGTGCCGATGCTCGCAGTCCACAGACTTCACTCCCGCTGCTTACTTTCGCCGCCACTCGACGCTCTGCTGGCTCGCCGCTTCGCTTTCTTCGTGCTCTTGGCGCTTATGTTTGCGCAATCCTCCAAACTCTGAAACTGTCGGCTCAGAGGCTTAAGTAGTCTCACTGGCCGGATCTAGAAGGTTTCGCGCTTGCCGTGTCTCGCTGAGAAATGCAATAGCATTGGTCAGATCATTATTGTAAAGATAACCCCAGAAATACAATCCTTTGACAATCAGAGGCGCACGAATTGCGATAGACTTATCGCTGTGGCACGCAGCGGCTTGCCTTTGAAAATCGCCGCCAGGATTCTCACATTACCACTCACCTAACCTGCACACAAACCTTCACCTTCACCTTCACAGAAGCGGAACGGGGCAAGGAAAGCGGCGCAGATCGGCAAAATGTAACAGTAATGCCTGCTAGTTTAACCACATTAATCCTAAACATAAAAATATACTTTGATTTGTACTCAGAGTCCGTTTGGCCTGAACATGCAGTTGAGAAAACTCTTGGCCACGACTTGCTCACTGTACAGAGAGAGATCTGTCCAAGTGCTGTCGTGTGATGACAGAATATGCAATATTCTTTGGCAGTGATTCGTACTGGGGCGAGGCCGAGCGGATTTAGTCAAGTGTTACCGTACGTGACTCGTGTTCGGGAGGTCGTGGTTTCACAATTTACCAACTGCATTGGGGTGATCTTCCCCAAATGGCTGACCTTCCTTGTGTTAGGTATATTTCTTCTTTAATTTTACCACATTTGTCTAGCTAATAACTCACACATTGAAGTAAAATCCTGTAAAGTCTCTAGGCACAAAATACCCAAGATGGCGTCGTTTATCCTATTGGAGGGGAAAGGGGGTGTGTGTTTATCCCAGGATTATAAAATTCTGTTTTTTCTTGAAAGTTCGTTCGTATGTTATTGCCTCCGAACATAAATAATGCTATAGAATATAAAGCCGTGTCATTGGAGCTGGCTTCATAGCCTACAGAAGAAGGTTCTTATCACTTCCGTTTGTCCTTGGCGTGCGGTCCAGTAATATACACAGTAGTGTATCAAATGGGAGGAGGAAGAGAAGTTTTGACAAGCCCGAGTTACTTGGCTAGCCATCCGACGGCGCTGCGAGTAAACACAGCGATTATACACATGTTTCGGAAAGCGTGGGCGCTCCTTAGAGGTTGTGTTGTGCTTTATGTAATATATGAAGAAAAAGCACTAACAGACATTAGGTCGATTCAGCTTTACGTTGCCTTCATACGACGGACGAATTCTACATACTAGGTTGTTAGATATCTTGAACTATCAAGGGTATATGTCTTGCTACAGAAAATGTTCGAGGCGTGCACGAATGGCATCAAACATAGCCTTGCAAACACCATTAGATATATAACCTCACCCCTACAAATACACTTTAGTTTTAGTGCATATGTGTTCGAATGAATCCACAATGACCTATCGAATTATTAATTCACTAATCAACAATTTTACGTGAGCCTGTAAGTAGGAATCGGTGGAATTTTCAGACGATCGGGTCGACCATGTAATTGGCCCCCTCGTACGACTCACCCACTGTCTGAAATACGTAGCATTCAGGTTTGTGCGTGTTGTGTGGCTGAAATGCGCCAGTGCATCGTCATATGGAACATGCTTCATGTCTGTGATGTAACGATGTTTGAGTCATTTGCCAGGAAGTTCTTGTAGGTCTGTCCATCTAACCGTCCAAGTAACAAAAAATGGGCTCATTTACACGTTACCAACAGTTCCATTCCAGACATTTAGCTTGACCTGATGTTGGTTATGGGACTGCGTTGTTGCACGAGGGTTCTCGTCTGTCTACTCACGGGATTTATGAAAAATAATGATGCCATCCTTGGTGAAGGTCACCTCATCTGTCCAGAGCACATTACTGCTGCAATCAAATGCAGAATGCCATTCACTGCATCTGAACTCGCTGAACGTGGTAGGAGTGCAACATGTTCTCCTTGACCATTCTCCACATACATTGGCATAAGGTGTACCCTCTTCTATGGCTGCGTCTCTGCTGCTGCCCTCAGGATGGTTCTCCATGGTTGTAGCATGTGTTCCTCCACATTGGCGATCCTTGCGCATCGAGGTCTTCCGATGTTTGTGGCACACCGTACCAAAAAAAAAACAATTTTCTTTTGACACTCTGTGATGGAGTGTCCTCGCCACATTACATTCTGGTCTTGCACCATAAAGTTAAACACGGAGTAGCTTATTATATTCCCTGTCATCTGAAGTGTTTTTTTTTAATTTACAGCAATTTTGACAAAGTATTTCGAGAGGCAATATTAAATCCTTCTACAGACAGCTGTCTTTTGGAAGACTCTAACGCAAGACGCAACGCCTGGTTGCGTCTATACCAGTATAGCAGTGCCTAAGGTCTAAAGGAGCTTGCATCTCCGCGTATTCTTAAGAGTACTGCTCAAGAAAAAAAATAGTTTTATTTGTATGAAAAGCTGTTGAACTTGTATACATTACTTACCGGTACTATTATCTCACATATAAGTTTTCGAACCGCATATTTTATGCATAATGGTATGTCAGAATCACGATTATATGGTTTTAGGACATTCAAACAATAAAAACTAACTCGCGGAAATGATATAGTTCACGTTTAAATAAGATACAATGAGTTAATTAAAGTAATATATAAAATCACACTGAAATGTTATTATAGTTTTTAAAAATTGCATTAAATACGGACATTTCGCATATTTTCTATTTGTAAAAATTTGTTTTTGTATTGTAAAAAAACATTTTGCTATGTATACCTCAAAATGAGATACAATTTTTTACTCACCGTTGTTAAATTTTCAGTGTACGTTTTAGTTTATTTTATTTGTACGTTTCAAAAACATTAAAATCGTTATTTTGACGAGCCATGGTGCGAAAAAATTTGTGAGCAAATATATTTATTCGAAAAAATAGTACTTGTAAGAAGAGTCTACAAGTCGGACAGTATTTCTTACAAATATAAACTAGTGAATGTTTTCGTGACCAACACCCATAAATGTTGAGTGAATCGGAGAGATTTGGGCGGCTCTTAACATCTGGATCTTGAAAGCCGATGAGGGTGAACCAAAGTCAACATGGAGGAGCACCGGAATGCAAGGGTGGGACAAACGGAAGTTTCCCGATAAAATCCGCCGACCCGTGGCATCATCCAGCACGATTGCAACCTGAGAAAATCCGGGAGCGACTCCACCAGGAATCGAACGCGGCTCGAGTAGTCTGACCACTTCACCACCACGGCCCCAGGGAGGGGAAGTAGGAGAGAAAATGTTTCGAGGAGAGAACTAGGCAAGAGGTATGACTTAAGCAGGTGGTAAATGTCTAGTTGGCCAGGTATTCCAAATAAAACTGCAAATGACTCTGGAATTGTAACTAATCATCAGTATCGTCCTGATTTCCATGCGAACAAAAGCGTCAGACTGCGGTGCACCTAGCAGAGCTCCTATCACAAGAGAAGCCGCCGACAAGCTGCTAAGCTGGAGGAGATTTCCCACGAGTGTGTGCGGCTGTCCGAGACCTCGAATATAAGATGATGGCGCCTTATTATAGGGATGGAAGAAGCAGCTAAAACATTCTGGGGACTTATACGCGTCTGGGAAGGAAGAAACTCTATCTACTTCAGGGAACGAACGATAAAAGTTTTCTCTCGGGGCCAGGTTCATCGATAATAAGACGGGCCTCGAAAACCTACGTGATATCTGAATGATAGGACTTGGAGAATATGTTTTAGGATGAGCGATGTTATAAGTGAGAGCGTTGACCAGGAAGCACTACTTGCATCTACTAAGTAGCCTCATAACGCTACTGGTACGAATACTGGGCTGGTTGGTCTCTGCTCTACGGCGAAGATAACTTTAGAGTGGGGTGAATGAAATTAAAGAACCAACAATATAGAATTTGCATTTTTTTCTTGCGAATGCACAAAACACCTATTTTTTATTTTGATTTTTGTTATATTATTTCTAAATGAAAAATATATGGGAAGGCCTATTTGTATTTTGAATTTATTTCAATTTTATTGGTAGTATTTTGCAATTGTTAATTATAAGGGTGGCATATTAAGAAAACACATACGGGAAGAGCCAAAATCTATATGCTAAAAACTTTCAGTTATGTATAGTTATTAAAATATGATTTTCTCTCCTTTCCAATCTCGAAAAGAATGTGACCAAATGAATTTTATAAGTGTATTTGGAAAGATTTTTGGAATCTAATGCTTCCCGTCTCTTACTTTAATATATGCCTTGGGCGGGATGTGGGGAGGATGGGATGGGAGATTGTGGTGGATCCTGAATTACTGAATAGGCCGGTTAAATCTTCTACTACTCTTAAATACGTTGAAATGTCTTTTAGCTCCGGTGTCGTCGCTTCGAAATTGTTCCCGAGTGCAAATGTTTCGCTACAGCGCGATTAGATTTAGCTTGCCCATAGATTAGGATCATGTCTATATTTGCTGGACACGCGTATTACATTTCACTGCACATTCTCTACAACTGCTACACAAAATATCCACCATTATTAATGATGGTGCAAACCTAATCCTACTAACCAGCTCATTTGTGAAGTGCATTTTAGCATTACCGCTTCCAGCATGTATACTCTGTTAGTGGTAGGACGAAACCATAATTTGGGTGGCAATTATTCATAGGGCGTTTCTCCTTCATACAGTGTATTACATATAACACAAACAGTAAGTTTCACCCATTATTTTTTGAAACAGACTGTAGAGCTACTGTGCGTACGGCCAGGAAATGGCATCGAAAATATGGGTAGAGGCCCTTAGGCGAGTACTACACGATACATAATTTTTGTTGTATTAACAGAAGGTATACTAGTTTACATAACGGAAGGGAGTTAAAAAGAAGTCACTGATAACCAATAAGACTACTTTTATCTACATGAGTGCAAATAAAAATATAGTGAATTTCATAAATCCTTATCTGAAAGGTAGGCGTTGACGTCACATGTACAGCAAGATCATAAGAGATGAAACCAGAACCATGCGAAACAGTACCAAGATAAATAAAATACACCCGGGATTCAAATTCAGAAAAACTCGTTAAATTAAGACAGTGCGCAATCAAAAGCATTACGGAAGAAGGATTCGCGTCATCATCTTAGGATGTAATCAGTCTAATGTTTTGAAAAAATAGGGTTCACTAACTTGACATACTTACACGGCCATCGTTTTGAAAATAAGTGTCCGAGCCACTAAAAACACATAAGTTTACATGGACTACAATAACGCCACTTGTGTGAAACATTTGGGAGAGATCGGTTGATAGCCTCCGATATATAGCATAAAAACTTAATTTTTTTAAACAGTGATATCTTATGAAAACTGTTTAAAAGAGTTTGCATATATGCTTTTTCTATCAGATTCTATCAGCATAAAAAAAATTGATAGAATTTGGTTAATTTGTTAAATATATATACCAAACATATAACAATATTTATGTGGCCACCATTTCGAAAATAAATGTTTGGCCATACTTAAATCATGTAACTCTACATGACCTTCTGTAGGTATGCAAAATTTGGTGGACATTAGTTGAATTGTGACGGAAATATGGGAAAATTTTCAATTTTCTCACCTCACATTATTTTACTAAAAATTTGGCAAAGGAGGATCTAAGTACGCGTAAATGATGCTTCTTATTAATACTATTTGTGTAAAAAAATTAGTTGAAATATGTTGAAATGTTCCATAGATATAGTAAATGCAACTTAATTATTTATAAAAAAACATTAAAACATGCCTGACATACATAGCACATGTTTATTTACATACCCTACTGTAGCAATACTTCGAGAAACTTTTGTAAAAATCTGTCGATTAGGCCTTGAGATATGACATAAAATCTCCATTGTTCAGGTGACGAGTTTCATAAATGGAGGACGAAAACTTAATGTATTGTCACATTCGATGATTGTCATAGGAACCATATACAAAGTAAAATTAAAATCTGTTACATAGTTTCGTAGATATAGCACACTTAGCCAAAGTGTTTGTATAGGTGCCATTCGGAAGATAAGACGCACTTAAAACACATAAATTGATATGGCCTACCACAGTACAAGTTGTTTGCTAAATTTGAAAGAAATCGATTGATTTCTTTCCGAGATATGGCATAAAAACTTTTATATTTCATGTATGGCTATTTTGCAAAATGGCGGATAAATGGGGCTTTGCATAGACAATCTTGATGAATATAATTGATACAGTTAGCATGAAAAGTTAACTTGAAATTTGTTTTGTAGTTTCGCAGATTAAAAAAATTCTCAACTAAAATGTTAATATGGCCGCCCTTCTAAAAATATGTGTCAGACGCTGTCAGATATTATGAATTAAAACCCACCCATAGTGCTACTTATTTGATCAATTTGGTAGAAATCAGTTGTTTATCGTAGATGTCACGTAATTTTAATTTTTTATGTAAAATATTTTACAAAGTGGCGGACAAAAGAGATTTCGTGTGGACACATTGATGGCGATGTAATATATACAACCATCATACAAATTTTCATTGGAATTAATTACACGGTTTTGACGATATAACACAAAACTAAAATAGCTGTAGGGTGGCCTAATTGAAAATAAGTATCTGACATACATAAAACATATATGTTAACATCACCTACCACAGTACTATGTGTTTGCCATATTTGGCAGGAATCGGTCAAATGTTTCACGAGATATGACATAAAAAATGTATTTATTCGTATGGCACTATTGAGACTCCTAAAGCACCTCACGAGTCTGCTGGCTTGTGAACCTGTACAGCCTTGCCGGAAAGCGACCACCGACGTCGACAAGTGGGCCGGCCGACCAGCAGTGACCGCAGCCCGGCAGCCGGCTGTCTTCGTGCACGTCAACATCCGCACTGCCGGGCGCAAGGTGTGTCGCCCCTAGCGTTGCCGGCAGATGATCACCTGATACAAGACGTCGCTGCGCCTTGATTCCTTCCCTGCCCTAAGCGTCGGCGGAGTTGCAAGACGTACAAGAAAGAAGACAAAATAATAAATGTCTGTTTTCGGTTCCTGCACATGTGTCATTTTAAATAAAGAGTTAACATTGGCTGTGATACCATAAGCCAACTGATTATGAAAAACTCAATGTTGCGGTATTTCTTCCCCGGTAGAGAGGGGGTGTGAATTTCTGTTGTATAAAATGGCCAGGCTGGGGCCATCTCGGGGTATTCGGCTGCCGTCCTCGTCATCATGCAATTAAGATAAGTATTGTATAAAGGGNGGCCAGGCTGGGGCCATCTCGGGGTATTCGGCTGCCGTCCTCGTCATCATGCAATTAAGATAAGTATTGTATAAATTGACCTTTCTGGTAAATGCTAATATGGGCATTTTGCGCTTAATATTTTGTGATAGGGTTTCATTATGAAAAAAGGTATAGGCATGATTACCTATTTTTTTCCATTTTCTGGTAAGGTACAGAATTCTTTAATGTGTAATACATAGTTTGGAAAACCACGTCGCTTTGTATGTTACATATCACCATAATGTTTGGTTATGCTCGTGTGAGCAAGTTTTATATAACATGTTTGGGGCATAATGTTTAAGTAACTATTTATATCGCTCATTTGATATAATTATAGGCTCATTGAGTATTATCGAAAAGGGGTTTTAAAAATAAAATTTTCCTTGAATTATTACTATATTTCTTAAAGTTATATCTCTGAAATTTCGTTCGATTTAAAATGCAATTTATGAACTTCCCTTGTTTCACTGTGTGTGTGAAAGGAATCATGCGGAAAAGTATCCCAGATTTTTCTCTATGCCTTTAAGCTATTCTGATTTTAGATGGATGAGGAGTTTTGGCTCTTTAAGAGAAATAATTTGAATCAATCTTGTCTTATTAGTTTGCCAAGTGCTCAGTTGTTGGCGTTTTTTGGACTCGGGACAGTCGGGATGTTGGCACTTGCACACATGAGGTGATGGTGACGATACCCGAAAGTCTCACTATTTTACAAAATGGAGGACACCTAATAAATTTTAATTTCATACATTTACCTGACATATCACAGTTTGCATAGTTGTTAAATTTCGCGAAAATTGGTTGAGTAGTTTACGAGATATAACGTAAAAGCTCTATTTTTTACATGGCGCTATCTTCCAAAATGGCGAACCAACAATAATATCATCCTGTGAATTCAATGCCTAAAACTTGCACTGTCAGCATACTAAAATTAGGTTAAATTGTTTGAATGATTTCCGAGGTATGAAATATAACCCTAAATGTTAAAATGACCTCCATTTTGAAAGTAAGTGTCTGGCGTAATCGGAAACTATAAAAGACAGGTGACCTTACTTAGTACTATATGGGTACCGAGTTTGGTGATATTCAATGGCATGTTAAAAAATTGAAAAAAGGGTAGGGGAGGGGGGTGACATACCCACACAGACCCACATACATACACACAGATAGGAAAGTGATCAAATAAGCATTCCTTCCCTTCAGAAAGCACGCTAAAAACAGCAATTTATACCTACGCGTTTCTTAAAATGCAAACAGAACAAGAAGTTACTTTCCTCTACATGGGTGCAAATAAATTTGAGTTAAATTCTTAAAAGGTTAGATGGTGGGTAGGTGCTGATGTCTCATTGACAACAATATCATTAGAGAAGAATCAAGAAACATGTGAAACAGTACCAAAACTAGCATAATACACGAGTGACAAGCAGGATTCGAATTTAGAAAAATTCTTAAAATTAAGCCAGCTTGCCAGTAACTGCATCACGGAGGTAGGATTCGGAGCATCAACTTTGTATGTAATCAGTCTAATGCTTTAAATGATAGGGTTCACTAAACTAAAATATTTTACGGCCATCGTTTTGAAAATAAGTGTCTGAGCCACTAAAAACACATAAGTTTACATGACCTACCATAACGATTTTTGTTGTGAAAAATTTGGTGGATATAGGTTGATTGGTCTCCAGCATATTGCATAAAAACCCTTTTCTTAAACGGGGCTATTTTGCAAAATTGCTTAAAAAGAGACTACGTACACGCTATTTTTAGTATATACTCAGCATAAAATGTTTGGCAGAAATTGTGAAATGGTTAAATAGATATGAGAAATATATCAAAATATTTATATGTTCATCATTTTGAAAATCATTGTCTGGCCCCATTTAAACCACGTAACTTTACATGGCCTTCTGTAGGTGAGCAAAATTTTGTGAAAATTAGTTGAATTATTCTGGAAATATGGCAAAATATTCAATTTACTTGCCTGAGACTATTTTACAAAAAATCCCTCAAAAGAGTATCTCTGTATGCATTAAATATGCTTCATATGAATACTCTTTGGATACAAAAATTATATAGAATTTTGATTAAACGTTTTATATATATAACAGATAAATATAAAATATTTATTCAAACCCTATCAAAACATGTGTGCCACACATTACATATGTTAATTTTCATAGCATACTGTAGCAATATTTGTGTGAAATGTTAGTATGAATCGGTTGATTTGTCTTAGAGATATGACAGAAAACCTCCATTGTTATTGTGACGATCTTCATAAGTAGAGAACAGAAAGTTTAGGTTTAAAACATTCGATGATTGTCATAGATGCAATATACAAAGTAAAATTTAAATATGATGCATAGATTCCTAGTTAGAGCACACTAAGCAAAAATGTTTGTATAGGCGCCATTTAGAAAATAAGAGACTTACACCCTTAAAACACATACAATAATGTTGCCTAACACATAACAACTCCTCGCTAAATTTGAAAGAAATCCGTTTATTAATTTTTTCCCGAGATTCAGCACAAAAACTGTATTATTTCATGTGTGGCTATCTTACAATGTAGCAGAGAAATAAGCATTTGCATAGACAATTTTTATGGATATAATTGATACTCTCAGCATACGCAGTGAAGTTAAAATTTGTGTACTAATTTCGTAGACAACAAATTTTGAGCTAAAATGTTTATATAACCGCTATTTTTAAATTATGTGTCTGAAACTCTTCAAGTTTATAAGTTTACATGGCCGGCTTAACTGCTACTTAAGTGCCAAATTAAGTAAAAATCGGTTTATTTCAGAGATATCATGTAATTTTTATTTGCCATGTTACAATGTTTTTCAAAATGTTGGACATGAGAGATTTTGTGTGTAAACATTTGATGGTTTTAATATATACAGCAAGCATACAAGGTTCCATTATAATTATTTACACAGTTTCAAAGATATAACATACAAAAGCAAAATAGCTATAAGGCCGCCATTTTGAAAATATGTGTCAGATATACATAAAACATATATGTTAACATCACCTACCACAGTACTACTTGTTTGCCATATTTGGTAGCAAACAGTTGATTGTTTCCTGATATATGACAAGAACTTTAATTAGTCATGTTGCACTATCTTACAAAATGGAGGACAAAAGAGGCTTTGTGAGACACATGCCATGTTTTATATATATATATACTCCCAGCATGCAAAGTTAATTATAATTTATGAAATTGATTCGAAGATACAGCTATACTATACTAAAATATCTAGATGCTCGCCATTTGGAAAACAAGTGTCTGACATACTTGAAACATGTTTCCACATAACAACAACCGCAGTACTACTTGTTTGCCAAATTTGGTAGGAATATGTCAATTGTTTACCGAGATATTACACAAAAACTTTATTAATTCATGTAGTGCTTTCTTAAAAAATTGCTGACAAATGTGATTGTCATACTGTTCATTGGTTGTTTGTAATATATACTGTCAGCGTACAAAATATAGTTGAAATTGGCCAATCGGTATGGTAATTATACCAAATAAACCAAAAATATTAATATGCCCACCTTTTGAAAATAGGTGCCTAATAAAGTTTAATTACTTGTATTTACCTGGCCTATCATAGTATTACTTACTTGCCAAATTTGGTGAAAATTGGTTGAGTAGTTTTCATGACGTAAAGTAAAAGCTTTATTTTTTGTTATGCTATCTTCCAAAATGGTGGACCAATAACAATATTAACACCTGAATGTAATGTTTACACTTTGCGCTGTCAGCATACAAAACATAGTTTAAATATATTGAATGTTTTTCGAGATATGACATATCACTCTAAATGTTAAAATTGCCGCCATTTTGAAAGTAAGTGCTATGAGTAGTCGAAAACTATAAAAGTCAGGAGTCCTTACTTAGCACTACATGTTCACCGCTTTTGGTGAAATTCTGTTTACGCGTTCAAAAATGAAAGGGGAGACACACGCACAGACACACACAGAGTCACATACCACACACACACCTAACACACACACACAGACACAAAACTGATCTCATAACCCTTTCTATCCTTCGGAAAGTAGGCTAAAAATGTACACTGAAGATCGAAAAAAACTGGTACACTTGCCTAATATCGTGTAGGGCCCCCGCGAGCACGCAGAAGTGCAGCAACATGACGTGGCATGGACTCAACTAATGTCTGAGGGTATGCAGGAGGCAATTCACACCATGAATCCTGCAGGGCAGTCCACAAATCCATAGGAGTGCGAGGCGGTGGAGATCTCTTCTGAATAGCACGTTGCAAGGCATCCCAGATATGCTCAATAATGTTCATGTCTGGTGATTAAGGTGGCCAATGGAAGTGTCTAAAGTCAGAAGAGTGTACCTGGAGCCACTCGATAGCAACTCTCGAAGTGTTGGGGTGTCGAATTGTCCTGCTGGAATTGTCCACGGCCATCGGAATGCACAATGGACATGAATAGGTGCAGGTGATCGGACATGATGCTTACGTATCTGTCACCTGTCAGAGTCGTATCTAGACATATCAGGGATCCCATTTTAGGGCAACTGCACACGCCCCATACCATGACAGAGGCTCCGCCAGCTTGAACAGTCCTCTGTTGACATGTAGGGTCCATGGATTCATGAGGATGTCTCCATACCCGTACACGTCCATCCACCCGATACAATTTGAAACGAGACTCGTCAGACCAGGCAACGTGTTTCCAGTTATCAACAGTCCAATGGCGGTGTTGGCGGGCCCAGGCGAGGCGTGAAGCTTTGTGTCGTGCAGTCAACAACGGTACCCGAGTGGGCCTTCGGCTCCGAAAGCCCATATCAGTGATGGTCCTTTGAATATTTCGCGCGCTGGCACTTGTTGATGCCCCAGCATTGAAATCTGCACCAATTTGAGAAAGGGTTGTATGTCCATCACGTTTAATGATTCTCGTCAGTCGTCGTTTGTCCCGGTCGTTCACGATATTGTTCCGGCCGCAGCGATGTTGAAGATTTGATATTTTACCGAATTCACGATGTTCATGGCACACTCGTGAAATGGTCGTACGCGAAAATCCAAAGTTTATCGCTACCTTCGAGATGCAATGTCCCATCTCTCGTGCACCGACTATAACACCACGTTCAAACTCACTTAAATCTTGATAACCTGCCATTGTAGCAGCAGTAACCGATCTAACAACTTTACCAAACGCTTGTTGTCTTATATAGGAGCTGCCGACAGCATAGCGTTATTCTGATGGGTTCCATACCTCTGTTATTTGTATACGCACGCATATACCAGTTTTTTGTCCCTCTAGTGTAAGAAGCTGTCCGCTTTTGGTATGAATGCAGATGCGATCCAATCTTTCCTGTACAGGTTGTTTCAAAAAATTAATCCGTTTTAAAAGGTTATATCTTTTAACCTAAGGAACAGAGAACCATGAGGTAAAGAAAGATTTCCAAGTCTAAAAATAGCGTTTTGCCTAACAGTAATGCAAATGCTCAATTTGGTATTGAGTATTTGGATGAACCAAGGAACCGCATAACAATAGCAGTGGCTGCAGTAACACACCAGACATGCTCGCTAATGTGTGGGACGAGTTTGACTATCGTGTAGATGTATGACGTTTATCTGCAGGGCCGACAAATGTGACATTTGTGGTATATGTAAGAAAAACATTATTGTCAGACATGAAATCACTATTTACCGCATGTTTCTCTGTTCCATAGTTACGAGACATTGCCTTTTGAAATGGGAGGAATCTTTTTAAAATAACGAATAAATTTGTTTCAGTTTACGAGTGCTGGTGTTTTTGCACATGTAAAATTAAGTATTTATCATGTATGGAAAATTACATTTAAACAAGTCCACACATCCTGTGTGAGGCTAATGTATAGATTGCATTAGAACGCACGGAGACAATCAACTAAATACTCTCTCTCTTAATAATAATAATCAATATCGTGATTGTATTGACACGCGTTTATGGTTTGACGTTAATTGGTTGGGGAAGCCAATGTAACTTGCGCTTTACCCCACCTGTGGAGAATACAGGGTGACTTATAGTGTCGTAGTTAATTCCTCCAGGCATAGACTATAAGATGCCTAGAAGGTTAAAGGTTTTTCAATAAGGTAGTCTTTTGATGTTTCACTTAACTGGATAATTATATTGTCTCGAGTTGGAACAAAAACAACATACAGTAACACTTCCGAGGGGTGGTACTCTATTCTGGCTACTCGTATTAACTGTGTACGACTTCGTGGTGTAGGGGGGTTCTCTGGACGGCGTANGGGGGCTTCTCTGGACGGCGTACTGTATACTTATCTCTGCTGTGGGTGCTGGTAAGCTGTCATCTGGGGATGAGCTCCGGTGAAGTGGCAGGCCTTGGACAAAGGCCTGCATCTGGTGTCGTCTCACTGGATGGCTGTGGGGCTCGTGCTCCCGTCTTTTCGCGATTCCTTGACGCAACTCTTCCCTCGGCGCGGTGATAATGAACTTATCCCACACCTTCCCCGAAAGGGGCTTATATACTCGCTAGCTTCTCCCTTAATTGTCGGCATGTGTCGCCTTGTTGGGGGAGGGGGTGAGGTGGTAGAAAGCAGAACAATGCCTTTCAAANGCACAACCTTGACACGTGTAACTGCGATCCGTTCTGGCTGTTCACCTGCCTCGTGACACGTGTCAACTGGTAGGCTCTCGCGAAGGGGGTCAGCGAGGCTTCTACTCAAAAGGCGTTACACGACAGGTTCAAAGGCCGAACTGAAGAGATAAATTCCGTAAAGGATTGAAAATGAGAGTTTTGTATTTGCTGTAAATTTCTAAGTAATATATCCTAAATTTAATAAGTGAAAAGTCAATCAACATGAGTGGAAGGTAACTACATTAACAACTACCGTGAAGTTAATTGGGTATGGTTTTATTTTGAGAAACAAATGGTAGAAATATTTTTTTAAATAAAAAATGATAACTTTTAAACAACAATAATTAGCAATAATTCAACACACGCCTAGAGGGATTTGAACATTACCAAAATGCACAAAGCTGGAANGACACGTGTCAACTGGTAGGCGCTCGCGAAGGGGGTCAGCGAGGCTTCTACTCAAAAGGCGTTACACGACAGGTTCAAAGGCCGAACTGAAGAGATAAATTCCGTAAAGGATTGAAAATGAAAGTTTTGTATTTGCTGTAAATTTCTAAGTAATATATCCTAAATTTAAAAAGTGAAAAGTCAATCAACTTGAGTAGAAGGTAACTACATTAACAACTACTGTGAAGTTAATTGGGCATGGTTTTATTTTGAGAAACAAATGGTAGAAATATTTTTTTAAATAAAAAATGATAACTTCTAAACAACAATAATTAGCAATAATTCAACACACGCCTAGAGGGATTTGAACATTACCAAAATGCACAAAGCTGGAANTAAACAACAATAATTAGCAATAATTCAACACACGCCTAGAGGGATTTGAACATTACCAAAATGCACAAAGCTGGAATACACGTTAAACCCACTTATATAACTGTCTCAAGATGAAAGAATTCGACATATAATTAATATAAAATATTACACTATGAAACTGTTGCGTTAAGTGTCTTATGCCCATTTACGTTATTTGTGGGTCATTCAAGTTACTCATGCTCGTATCAAGTTTAATTTGCTCAGAAGTACGTTTTATGTCAAATCCATATTTATTACATAACCAAACATACACAGCTTGGCATTGTAACTGAAAGGTCCGCCATATTGTCTGATCTCGTGGATACAGCAGAAATGAGGAACGCCTGTTACACTAGTAGACATGCCCACGGCTACGGAAACTCTCATATCCGGAGTGGCAGCTCCTCAGGAGAAGGCAGAGTTACTGTAACGTACGCCACAGCAGAAACTTGAGCAGAAGACGGGCTTAGAAGGAACTAGGCATTATGTAGAGCAGCCTGTACGTTATATAATAGCATACTTACACTGAGGCGACAAAAGTCATGGGATACCTCCTAATATCGTGTCGGACCTCCTTTTGCCCGGCGAAGTGCAGCAACTCGACGTGGCATGGACTCAACACTATGGAGCCACCANCAACTCGACGTGGCATGGACTCAACACTATGGAGCCACCACCAGCTTGCACAGTTCCTTGTTGGCAACTTGGGTTCATGGATTCGTGGGATCTGTGTCCCACTCGAACCCTACCATCAGCTCTTACCAACTGAAATTGGGACTCATCTGACCAAGCCATGGTTTTCCAGTCGTGTAGGGTCCAACCGATATGGTCACGAGCCCAGGAGAGGCGCTGCAGGCGATGTCGTGCTGT
>NQII01011043.1:0-29955 GCA_002778355.1 Clitarchus hookeri
TTGTAGGTGCCCTCTCCAGGTTTTCAGTTTTTCTGGCTTGCAATAATTCCTTTCTTGTTCGCTCGATCGAACCTGTCCTGGGTTTTCCTTAATTGCTCTCTAATAGTAGTTACCTCTCGATGTTTGTTCAGTTGCACCTTTTCTAATTGACTTTGAACGTGTTGGTTCAAACTTTCCAACTCTGTTTTTCTTTGTTGTCTTTTGCTTTCTGTTTGTTCCCAGACTTCCAAAATTTGTTGTTTTAATTGCGAGGTGTTAGCTTCAACTTGTGAGATCATTGTTTCTACCAGCTGTTGTGTATCTTCATTGTTTAGTGTCAAACATTTTGAATCACTACCCAATTTCTCTCTTTATAATATTCATTTTAACATTTTAAAACTTTTTTAATTTCTAAATGGATTGGGTTTGTCCAGCCGCTAAGGCCGAACTCTTAAGCCTAACACATCCGTATTCAAAAGATGAAAATTCTAGTATTTCTTCTCCTTGGATGCCACTCATAAAAAACCATTTTAAAGAGATAATTGCTACACCTATGTTTAAATTTTCTTGAGTCTAGCGAACTGGGTTCAACCCCCGGCTGGACCACTCCCGGATTTTCGCATGTGAAGCGACATATATAATCCCCAAAATCAGCATGTAACAATATCCCCACCCCCTTGTTTTCAGTGGCATAGTGTCACAAGATGCCCAGATGCCTGGCGTTTCTTGCCAAATATGTTTAAAAAAAACTTGACTTTATTAATCTGTAATTATCCAGAGTAGCTGCTTTTCTGTAAAAAAAAAACCCGAAAAGTGGTATATTTCCACTCTAAGAATTATGCAGAACACGAATATACTAGCGACATTAACGTCCGACTAATTTCATAATATGTGCCCACCTAAGCTAACTGAACCTAACCCCACTATGGGTGAATCACTATTTTGCATTTTTAAACTAGCCTAAGATTTTAGATTTAGAATGTTAATCAAACCTATGAATTTAGTCTAATCTAGAATTTTAGGGATTTAAAGGAACCGTAAAACACACCAAAAGAATATGAATTAACTCACTTAGGTAGGCGGCTGGTACAATTCCTCTGTCCACGACCCATTCAACTGTCGTGCATCTGACCTCAATCCACAAAACACCACAATCTACTACAAAATCCAATAATACCCACCACATAGGCGAATATTACAGACAGAAGCACTCATTTTTGCCGTCTCCAATCTTAAATCACAAGCCTTCGCCTGTTCGGATTCGGACGTCACAACTCACGCCCGCAAAAACACATCTGCACTGTGTCGTCTCTCAACTTCCACGTAAAATTCAGTGACGATGACGTCTACAGACCCCACAGCCAATAAGGTGATGGCACAATGCATATTTTACTCACGTTAATAATGCATTACTTCACCAAAAATCATGGCGTCCAACGTAAACAAAGCGGCGAACTGCTCGTACTTTTAACTATTCTATTTAATACGTTCTACTTATTTTAACATTATGCCCTCCTGAATACTAACAAGGTAAGCTGTGCAGAACCCATTAATGCTACTTTTGTTGGTCTAGGACGTTTCCTTCAGAAAAGCAGCTACTCTGGATAATTACCTATTAATCTATATTTTTAAGGCACAAGCTAATCATATGTGTGGCACAGAACACCAGCAGAGGAGTTTGTCTCGATCTCCGACACCTCCTTGGGCTGTTTGGTTCTGGAACGTGCGCAGACCAGGCTTTCTGCCTGTTGTTCAGATGCACCACACACCAGTGTATGACGATATAACAAATGTATAATTTTTATGTGTGTCTCAAGGCGAGTACAGCATATGGCAACACCTTCGTGGTTATTTATTGTCTGAAATGAGTTATTGGTTCCCTGATAACAAATTGTCGGAAAAAGTGTTTACAGTAGTATCGTTAAATCAACCACATGCCTTGACATTTTTATAGCAGCAAAATCAAATATGTAAAAATGCCAAATTAGTAAACATTCCTAAATTAAATTTTCAGGTTTTTAATTTTTTGCTAGGAAAAATCATTGGGTCCCTGTTTTACTATCTAGGGCAAGTACCTAGGCCATTGAGCATTCTGAAATNCTTTGTATCTCAAGGCGAGTACAGCATATGGCAACACCTTCGTGGTTATTTATTGTCTGAAATGAGTTATTGGTTCCCTGATAACAAATTGTCGGAAAAAGTGTTTACAGTAGTATCGTTAAATCGACCACATGCCTTGACATTTTTATAGCAGCAAAATCAAATATGTAAAAATGCCAAATTAGTAAACATTCCTAAATTAAATTTTCAGGTTTTTAATTTTTTTGCTAGGAAAAATCATTGGGTCCCTGTTTTACTATCTAGGGCAAGTACCTAGGCCATTGAGCATTCTGAAAGAAAAATCTCGTGCTACGTCACTGCTTGTTCTAAGGTCTGTTCTACAATACACACACGTGTAAGAAAATTGACACAGAATACATGAACAGAATGATTAGACAAATCGAGATAAATTTGAGCTATTCTACAACTTACAAAATAAAAAATACTTAGCTGTTGCAAATTACTGAAATTTCTTATAATGTACACACCTCTTTCTGTACATTTATAGTGTTTATCACCAAGTAAATACTGTAATTCTTAAGAGAAGGGGTTTTTGTGAAAAACACAAAAACCATTCAAAATTATGATATATTTCTACTCTACTAATCACGTAGAACACGAATATACTACGAACGTAGCTTNAACGTGTAAGAAAATTGACACTGAATACATAAACAGAATGATTAGACAAATCGAGATAAATTTGAGCTATTCTACAACTTACAAAATAAAAAATACTTAGCTGTTACAAATTACTGAAATTTCTTATAATGTACACACCTCTTTCTGTACATTTAGAGTGTTTATCACCAAGTAAATACGGTAATTATTAAGAGAAGAGGTTTTTGTAAAAAAAACAAAAACCATTCAAAATTATGATATATTTCTACTCTACTAATCACGTAGAACACGAATATACTACGAACGTAGCTTTAAAATAAGTACAACATATAAAAAAAAATTGAACAAAATTGTGAAATGACTGTTAAGCCAGTTTGTTTATGTTTCTGAACAAAACATCCTAGACCAACAAAAGTTGCATTAATGGGTTCTGCACAGCTTACCTTGTTCATATTCAAGAGGCGTAATGTTAAAATAAGTAGAACATATGTAAAAAAATTGTGAAAATTGTTTGTTTACATCTATTTACGTCTACGGCCATTAATAATGGCCGCGCATTCCTGATTCCATGCTACCTAGCGGCCACGGATTTCATTACGGGCATTTTAACTGTAAATTTTTAACCAGGTCAGTTGCCATTGCACCTTTGCCGGCATGATTCTTGTCGTCCTAATCNAATTGTGAAAATTGTTTGTTTACATCTATTAACGTCTACCGCCATTAATAATGGCCGCGCATTGCTGATTCCATGCTACCTAGTGGCCACGGATGTCATTATGGGCATTTTAACTGTAAATTTTTAACCAGGTCAGTTGCCATTGCACCTTTGCCGGCATGATTCTTGTCATCCTAATCCGACGGATTTAAAACGGAGAAAGCAAGAAAGAGTGATTTTGTGCATTATATTAGCCTATTAACGAGTGCTTCTGTGCGTTATATTAGGCTGTAAACGAGTGTTTCAGTGCTTTATATGCGCGTATGTAGTGCTTTGTGGAAGGTGAGGTAAGGTTGAATTGGCCGTTGACAGAGGTATTGTACCAGCCGCCTTCTAGGTGAGTTAATNATCCTAATCCGACGGATTTAAAACGGAGAAAGCAAAAAAGAGTGATTTTGTGCATTATATTAGCCTATTAACGAGTGCTTCTGTGCGTTATATTCGGCTGTAAACGAGTGTTTCAGTGCTTTATATGCGCGTATGTGGCGCTTTGTGGAAGGTGAGGTAAGGTTGAATTGGCCGTTGACAGAGGTATTGTACCAGCCGCCTTCTAGGTGAGTTAATTGATATTCTTTTGGTGTGTTTTACGGTTCCTTTAAATCCCTAAAATCCTAAATTCGTAGTTTAGTGTAAAACCGTACAATCCTACGTTAATGTAAAACCCTAAAATCGTAGGTTAGTTTAAAACCCTAAAATCCTACGTTAGTGTAAAACCCTGCAATCGTAGGTTAGTGTAAAAGCCTAAAATCGTAGGTTAGTTTAAAACCCTACAATTCTAGGTTAGTTTAAAAATGTAAAATAGCGATTCACCCATCGTGCAGTTAGGTTGTCAGGTTAGGTGGGCACATATTAAGAAATTAGTCGTACGTTAATGCCCCTCGTATATTCGTGTTCTGCATCATTAGTAGNACCTTCTAGGTGAGTTAATTGATATTCTTTTGGTGTGTTTTACGGTTCCTTTAAATACCTAAAATCCTAAATTCGTAGTTTAGTGTAAAATCGTACAATCATACGTTAATGTAAAACCCTAAAATCGTAGGTTAGTTTAAAACCCTAAAATTGTAGGTTAGTTTAAAACCCTAAAATCCTACGTTAGTGTAAAACCCTGCAGTCGTAGGTTAGTGTAAAAGCTTAAAATCGTAGGTTAGTTTAAAACCCTACAATCCTAGGTTAGTTTAAAACCCAACAAGCCTAGGTTAGTTTAAAAACCTAAAATCCTAGGTTAGTTTAAAAATGCAAAATAGCGATTCACCCATCGTGTGGTTAGGTTGTCAGGTTAGGTGGGCACATATTAAGAAATTAGTCGTACGTTAATGCCCCTCTTATATTCGTGTTCTGCATCATTAGTAGAGTAAAAATATACCATTTTCCAAGATTTTTTTTTTACAGAAAAGCCCCCCCCCCCTTTTTTTTTCTCTTAAGAATTACTGTAAATACTACCACTAGGCCATGTGCATGTGTTTATTAAAACAATTATAAAAACCACCGCAAATGCATACACTAGTTGTGTGTACCACAAAAGCAAATATCAACAAACCAAATACTCCATTTATATTGGCTGTACGGAGTCAAGGCTCATGGTTACAGAAAAGTTGGGAGTTGTCCCCAGCATTCTTGCATGCATCCTTACATTATCCGCATAAGCATGCGTCCCATTGTTAGAGTGAACACGGAATGTGTTGGGGCTCTGATACAGTGATATGTATCCACATCCGTGACATTGTAGAATGGGTCGAAGTGGAGGGGAGAGGTTTGGATGGCTCTTAACAGTGAGGTCTTGAGAGCCGATGAGGGTGAAGCAAGGTGCTGATGGGGTAGGCCTAGCGTCGGAGTGCAAGGCCGAAGGAAACGGGAGATTCCGAGAAAGTCCCCCTACCAGCGGCATCGCCTGGTACGATCCCGACGTGCGAAAATCCAGGAGCGACCCCGCCGAGAATCGAACTCGGTTCGCCTTGGGAGGCGAGTAGTCTGACCATGGCCACTACACCACCGCGGCTCCGAACGGGCCGAAGTTTAAGTATATAAACAATTGCTATTACGATCTTACCAGACACATCAGAGGCGCCAAGATCAATTAGCCGACTGGGATATNAGGAGCGACCCCGCCGAGAATCGAACTCGGTTCGCCTTGGGAGGCGAGTAGTCTGACCATGGCCACTACACCACCGCGGCTCCGAACGGGCCGAAGTTTAAGTATATAAACAATTGCTATTACGATCTTACCAGACACATCAGAGGCGCCAAGATCAATTAGCCGACTGGGATATACGCACAAGTTAATCTTATGCAATACCCGAGGCAATCCATTTTTGTCTGATTTGTTCGCATCACGAATATGTTCCCGTAATGCAGCAACTAGACCTATTTCTGTTATTCTTGTCTGTCGATGCAATCCTGATGTTTCTAAATCAAACATAACGAACGACTGTATTTGCCGTAGATTATTTTCCGTAAGCACCATTGAACTTAATTCACGTCTTATGTAAATAAGCACCTTCAAAAGTGGGTACACTCGAGAGTGATTCATACAACACGCGTCACTAATGTTTGTTATTATTGTCACCCGGGTAGTGCAGTGTAGCCAGCTCATGTGTGCACACATTCCCACCCAACTGACAGGAAAATTCCTGTTCGCACCTTTTCCCCCACTTTAATCCCAAGTCACTTAAGAAAATGCCTAAAGGGTCATGTATAAAGCTATTCTACTCAGGTTAGCAAAAAAGCGAGAGTTCTTATTTAAGAGTTTGGCAAAGGGAAAATTTTCGCCCTAAATGGACACAGCAGGCAGAACACGGTGTTCATTTCACGTGGGTAAGGTCAGCACACAGTCCCTCGTTAAAATGGTCGGTTCGCCCGTAATAGATGCCGATTGATATTTTAATAAAATACCATTGTGCGTGTGTGTGCTGGCGAGTTATATATATATATATATATATATAAAATTTTATTTACATCAAAGTCGGCTTTCGCGACCATGGTGTTGGTTCGCAACGCACCTCTAGTTTAAAGGGGTCACTTTTAGGCTGGCGCTAAATTAAGGGAATTCTATATATTTTTGTGTAAAAGTTAATGTTTGGTTAGCAAACAGTAAACACGCCTGTGATTAGCATTCCGCATGTATAAGCAAGCTTATTTAAATGGCAAAACGTTACTAATTTAAGTGCGAAAAAAATATAGCTGCAATCAAAAGAGACTTTATGCTTTTCTTCTTAATAAACATTTGCAGGAAAACCCTAAAAATGATGGTTTTAACCATTTCCCTATTATATTTATCGATTCAGTTGTGATATTTATAATGATGATCATGNCTAAAAATGATGGTTTTAACCATTTCCCTATTATATTTATCGATTCAGTTGTGATATTTATAATGATGATCATGAGATGTATTATTTTATTTGTTGACTGAAACTTCTGTCTAGAAGTTTGAATGATTTCGCCTGGCTCCTTAAGACAAGATCAGTGCACACAAAAATTTAAATTTGTAAGTGTATTTACCAAACACAGTATACGACATTGGATCTCTGGAGTAGGATGTTTACAGCTAACAGAAGAAGCATAACCACACTAGGGAAACTCAATACAAAAAACTACCAAGAAATAATGTAGTCGACCATAGAAATTTGTTGAAAAAAAATATATATTTACTTAACCCAAAATTATTTGAGACATCAGAAAACTATGGATATAGCGGAAAATCGTATCTCATGAAATGTGCCAATTTTTAATTAATGAAAATTATAGTGTATATGTGTATTTAGGAATAAAATTAATAGCTGTCATTTAAATATATCTTAGCATCACTAGCCTCTCTTATGACATGAATTTCATACATTAATTTAACTCGGTTGCTCAGCTGTTCTCCCGGCCCTCTTCATATCAATTAAATATGTATTGATTACATTGCGATAGGCTGCTAGCCATGGGCAGTCGAGGTCCACCCAGTACTGCCGCAGTTGCCCGTTGTAAGGCGGACAGTTATGCTGGTATCAAGTTAACTAAATGCGGAGTTGTAAGGCCACACTGGTAAAAGTACATATTACACTGAAAATCCTGAAATGGTTGGTTGATGGGCCCAGCTCCCTAAATACCTTTAAGGGACGAGCCCTGCAATTAAAACGCTTGACTTGGGATTTAAGTGATTTAGTGACGTTCTGACAATACAAACCATGGTTGAAATGCTCACATCGTCCTTAAGCGGACACGATCCACGGAACCTGTCGAGGTCTATTGCGAGAAAATTAGCTTGTGCTCTCCAGCTTAAATATGCATAATTAAAACTCCTGGAGCTTTGAGTCTACAGTAGGCAGGGAAGTGCTCCTCCCGGGCGATGAAGTTACATTATATGAATGTTCCCATTGATAAAAAGTAAAAGACTATTGATCTTGATGGTTGATGAAGTNGAAGTTACATTATATGAATGTTCCCATTGATAAAAAGTAAAAGACTATTGATCTTGATGGTTGATGAAGTGCCCGAGAGTCGCGAACCGCGCAGCCTGCTCCGATGAATGCCCACTTCAGACCAAATAGTTATCAGCATCTTTCTGGCCACTTACCATGAAGACATCAAAAGTCTGAAATGCATTAGCGTAAAAGAAAAGTGCAAATAGGCTTAAGCCATTAATTTAAGTTTACATGCACGTATGGCTGAATGTGTCTTTATAAGACCGTAAACCTGTGACTGCTGAAAAATAATACGCAAAGACTTCTACTTTAACTACACATAACGAAAAATAAATATAAGGGAAGTGCCTCAAGTAGGTAGTCGTTGCACTCCACTATTATGATTTGTAATTCGGTTAAAACACTGATGTGGACCACTCCTGCATGGTCTGGCATGGCTACCATCATCATTGACACCCAGTCGTTGCACCAGTGCGGCCCGCGGAACACGCACGTCGTGCATCCCGATGCGTGTCCACATCGTTCACTTGGGAACAGGTCATGGCCCGATACCGAGTGATCCAACTGAGTGCCTGTGGTGTCCCTAGAGAGATATGTGTAATTAGGATTGGAATCAAGTGTTAGAATGTGTAGTTAATAGCATTATAATTTATTGCCCACTGGCAAATTTTCGTGAAATTTGCCCTTAGGGGATTGCGAAGTAATCGTAGAATAAATACCCACCATGTGCATATTTCATGAGGTGTAGAGTAGCAAGGCTAGGGTATTTGAAGTGTTCGTTATTTTCCGAGTGCAATTGTGTCTCTAATCAAGCCAATTAATGGCATGGGAAATAATTAGTCTTTCTTTCAAACTGACCGTTCTGGTCGTAGAGTGCCCCAACAGACCTAAATTATATTTAAATTAGTGCTTAATTAAGAACTCTTTAACTCTCTATGGGATTAAGAAAACTCATTCAAATTGTGTCAGTCATTTATGTGTATATGTTTCAAGATCTATGTTAATGAGGTCAGTTAATTAAGTTACCTCACAGAGTGCGGCAAACTCTCGGCAATGAAGCTGCTCGCCTGCTTCATCTCTGGCATTCTGATTACACAGACTTAGGTGCTGCACGTGCATCGCCTCGATGGGGACTTTAATACTCTGTTCTGAACACTTAACTGCAATAGGTTAACATAATTTACTGGAACTTTTATTTAGTTTACCAACAATCTTCCCCACGTTCGCAGCAGCCCTCTGTCAGCTCAATTTACCGACCCCGGAGATTTAATTACTAAGTTTTTGCGTCATTCTTGACCTTTTTGTACAGTAACGACCGCTGGCAGGATTTGTGAGTCAGGTCCGCTTTAATTTGCATCATATATATGTAACTGTACACTATTCGGTAATACAATTTACTTGAATTAACCGAAACTTGTGAGTTTTCATTTAGTGTTATATTCTGGACCCTGGCCCCATGCAGGAAGTCATCGACGCCTCAAGGAGGCATCCTTCATTTATAAAGAAAAAGGTAATATTAAGGCATGCCGGGGAGCCGCATGAATACCCCAGCTATAAATTATGTTTTCTTGTAAATTTGTACTGTGTGTGTCAAGGGTTACAGCCAAGTGGTCGTTCGGCCAACGATCCTGAGAACTGTGACTTCGTGCTCACCTAGTGACCTGGTGCCCATTCTGTTCGAAATATGAATATTGTGTAATATTCTGATTTTTCTTAACATAGTCGCCGGACGACGTCCGCATTACTATCCCTGTATGCTCAGGTAACTTTAACACATTTTACACACTTGTGTACACTTGGGGGGAAATTGTGTTAGTTTAGGCTCTGATCTTTGGGACCACTGATACTCGGAACACTGATGTAGCATAATATAATAGCGTTGGATGTTCTTACGTGCCCTGATCAGGGGAGCTACGAATTCTGATTTCTCCATCATGCATGCTACGCCCTGACCGCAGCGCTGAGTGTGAGTACATGTGCTGGTCGATTGGGATCAGAACCAAGAGACTGCCCTGGTTTCGCCCACATGGTTGGATCAAAGTGGGACCATCTGCTGACTCGTGCCGTGTTGGGCGATGTGGGTACTTTCCAAAGTACCGTCGAGATACTGTTGCTGATGGCCACTCTCGATGTTCGTGTCGTCTACACAGTGCTCAGCCAGGGCTGTTGTTCTACGATGCCGCGAATGGGCGCAAAGGTCTACGAGTTTGGCTCATGTCAAATGACTCCCTGCTCGGGAGACCGTTCGTGCGCCATGCCATCATTATTTGGGTGGCTACACTGGCAAGCATAGCATGCTGTAATTGACAGCCAGATCCAGCGAGGTCGCAGGCTGTAGCGCCCTTGTTGAGGCAGTCCTGTTGGTACTGTTACTGGTGGTGCGGGTGCGCTGGTGTGGTTGTGATGTCGAGGGGGAGGAGGTCGCAAGAGTCTCTGTTTTGATGTTTTTCCTCGAATGTCTGCAGTGGACCTGTTGTGTTGAGTTGAGTAGCGCTGACAGGCACTGATGATGGGCACCCTTCTGCCTGGTATCGCTGCANTGGTGCGGGTGCGCTGGTGTGGTTGTGATGTCGAGGGGGAGGAGGTCGCAAGAGTCTCTGTTTTGATGTTTTTCCTAGAATGTCTGCAGTGGACCTGTTGTGTTGAGTTGAGTAGCGCTGACAGGCCCTGATGATGGGCACTCTTCTGCCCGGTATCGCTGCAGGATGTGCAGTATTGGCAGGCTATGCACGGGGCTCGTGCAGTGCGACAGGGTCATTTGGAGAAGTGTGTAGGGCATGTCACTTTTGTGACACTTCTCATTTTTGCAGCTGGTAGTGAGGCGGCGCTTGTTTGGCTGGCGACGTCAAAAAGAGGTCGCAGGAGTCCCTGTTGTGGTGTTCCCCTTCGGTTGTCCGACTGCCTGCCCGCAGTTGACCTGTTGAGCTGCTCTTGTGGTGATCTGCTGCCGACATAACGACTGCGGGGAAACCTGCATGCTTGGGTATGCTGCCCTTAGGTGTTGCCTCCTTGTTCGACATGGCAGGTGCCTCATGAGCAGGATTCGGTGCAGGACACCTCGAAACATGAAGGTACCTGTGTTGCAGCATTTGCTGTTGATATTGGCTCAGCCTCTGTGTTGTTCAATGCAGTTTATTGATCCTCTTCTACCATCTCTGTGGATGTGAGATCGTAGGGCGTCGCAGGTGGAGGCAAGTTCTGCATGACTTGGCCATCAGATGAATCAGCGGCTTATGTTGGCTCCTCACACCAGAGGAATCTGCTCCTGTTTCTTGTTGCGAAGCCCTCTGGAGGTCATCCCAATGTACCTTGAAAGTGTGTTGCGGTTGACCTCGATGAGGTAGGTGGGTCTTCCCCAGTGCCTGCATCACCATGTGTGCGCCACTCCACTTTGCCACTAACTCAGCACAGAAGTTCTTCCTGACCGAGGGCAGTATGTGTTCTTCGACAAACACCCTCTGCCCTGGCCATAACTGCATTGGTGGTTGAGTGGTTAGGGTTACCCGGGTGACATAGGCAGACTGCCGCATGCGAGCTGTCTCCAACTCTTGTTTTCTCCCTTTTTGGCAGGCAGGGCTGCTTTATACTGGTGGGCAGTTATACTAACCCGGAAGTGTCACCTCACGTCCCTGTATAATAGCCATGGAGCCATGTCAGCAGCACTCTGGTGTGGCGGCAGAGCACGATAAGTGTGTCGAGCAGTTGTTCGGTCCAGGATGTGTGGCGCTTCCTCACACTGAGGCGCAGCTGGGTGTTGAGATGCTTGTTTCTGTGCTTTGTGGGGTTGGCGTGAGAACGATAAACCACAGGTGTGTTCCCCATGACACGCCACTTGGAGCACAGGCTACGCCATACCGTTCAACGAACTGTGTCCCATTGTCCGTCAACAGGGTCCTTGGGTAGCCCCATTGTGATAAGAACTCATTCTCCAGGGTGTGAGCGATGTTCTTAGTGTGCACCGCATATGCTTCTGTCCACCTGGAGAAGAGGTCTGATACTACCCCTTGACGTCTTGTGGTATGACCCATGAGGTTCAGGTCTGCCGTCTCGAAGGGTTCCTTTGATGTTAGTGGCTGCTGTTTTGACTGTCGGCGCATCGAGCCTTGTAATGG
This sequence comes from Clitarchus hookeri, assembly GCA_002778355.1. Lineage (NCBI taxonomy): Eukaryota > Metazoa > Arthropoda > Insecta > Phasmatodea > Phasmatidae > Clitarchus > Clitarchus hookeri. The sequence goes on from NQII01011043.1 coordinate 11,934, forward strand.
TTGCAGGGCAAACACTCTCAGACCTACTGTAGTACATCATGGGACACGCCAGGTCAGTGAAAGTGTTGCAACATATTGTGTGCTGTTGCTTGGCACCTAGGTGGTCTGTTATCTGCATGTTCTGCACAGAGTGGAGTACTTTGGTTTACTGTGCAGCGGATACGTACAGTTTCCACCTGTTGTTATCTCCTCGTGGTGTTGAGTCAAGGCACCCATCAAATACTCGCCACCTGTATGTTGTCTGCAGAGTGTTATTTTACTTTGTGCATCCGGTGCCATTGTTTTTGCTGCCTTGATAGCCATGCACAGTTAGTCGATGCAGACCTCTGCCGAAGAGTTGATGTTTGTGGAGGTTGCTGTGTTGCGTGTGGCATTCTCTGCATTGAAGGGGGAGATTATCGCATCCCACTCCACGTCATACCTGGTGTTCACATCGCTAGGTGACCTAGACAGGCAGTTAACCAGCTGGTTCCCTGTACCTGGCACGTGCTCGACGTTGAAGTCGTTGACTTGCAGTAGCATTGATTAGTGGGTCAATTTGATCAATGCTTCATGTGTACTGTGCAACCATGCTAAGCAGCAGTTGTTAGTACACAATGTAAAGCAATGTTACTCGAGGTATAGACGAAACCGTTTGAATTTTCATACCACTGCAAGATACCCCCTCGTTGACATCGCAGTGCTTCTCTGTTGGTCCAAACTTGGCACTGCTGTAGTCTGTGATGCGGCGTTCGTTGTTGTACCTACGCTGGAATAGGACCACACCGAGGCCTTGTTCACTGGCTTCCGTTGAAACGTATAAATGCCTACTGAGGGCATATCATGCGAGCGCTTTGCATTCCCTAAATCGACTTTTTATGACCAGGTAGCTGTCTTCAGCTTCCGTGTTCCAGTGCAACTTCCGGTTGGGGGACATGAGTGCGGTGAGAAGTGCTTTTATTATTGCAAACTCTTGCATGTACTCCCGCAACCAGTTCAGTAGACCGACAAACTTCCTGACCTGTTTCCTGGTGCAGGGTCTCTCATAGTTCTCGAGCACACACAACTGTTCTTGGTTAGGTCGGTTGCCATCCTTGTCCCCGATGTCACACACGAAGTTCAACTGTACCTTGCTGAGGTAGCACTTGTGGTTGTCACATGTCAGCCCATTGATGACGAGGCGTTCGAGTACGAGTGAAAGATGGTGGATGTGGTCTTCTCACGACTCTGACCATATAATGACGATGTCTAAGTAGGAGAGTGTAAAGTCACCTATTAGACTATCCAGTACTCTAGACTTCATGGCTGGGAAGGTGGATAGTGTGTTTTTCAGTCCAAACAGCATCGCACATAACTAAAAACTGCCTCCTGTCCAACGCCGTGAATGCTGTCTTCGGCCTGTCCTCTAGTTTCACTAGGACCTGCCAGTAGCCTCTGCACAGATTGAGAGAAGAAATGACATTGGCTTCGCTTAAAATGATAAGTGCATCTCGATGTGAATCAAGTGTCCACAAGTTCCTTGTGCCCACTCTGACTGCCGCAATCACAACAACACCAGCTACACCGTGCCGCACCAACATCAGACCAAGAGTGCGTAGTGTGGGTCGACAAGAATGGAACTTGCACCTTCTTGCCGACAAGGATTATGCAACTCAAGAGACCGCCCTACTCATTTATTACAAGATGTAACTCTTTTTAATAAATGGGTAGGCGATTCGAAACAGTCTTTACCCCAAAACCACAGCCGTTGGGTGCACTTGCAATTGGTCGTTGCGTCCTCGCAGCTCGCGCGGCTAGATAAGATGCAATGCACCGCCGGGTGACGTTAACTGGCTGGTAGGCCGGAGACGAAGAGATAGGTGCCCCAAAGTGTCATCCAGTAGTGAACAGAATTTTTATAAACATATTGAACACAGTCACCGCTTTCACGGCTACAACCAGGGGTGTTTTTCATTGTATAAATGGCAATCAAGCATGGCATTTCACACCCCTTTGCCCAGGTTGACTCGTCCATCCCTTCAGGAGACAGCCACCTGGCAACGCTGTATCCAGTGTAATTAAAACACGTCATCGGAAATTAAATTCAAACAGTTTTATCACAAAATGTAGTAATTTAATGTGTATTTATATAAGAGTTATTGTGTTTTTCTAAAATAGGGATTGCCTATAAAGTCCTCCAGCATTGTAAGAAATAATTTAGTGTGGTGACATTCCCCGTCCATTTCACAACTTTAACATTAACGGAGATTTGTTAATGAACGGGGATGTCACCAATATGTTAAATTTAATTTGTGCAATTTTTAATCATCATAATTACATCACAGAATGTACATGTAATGTTTCATCGTTCTGCGTTTGATGACGGTTGTCGTCACTTGTTGCGGCAGCGGACATTACTCGCCCCAATCCAGTGGGGATTATTCCCGGCTCCCGCGCTTCCGTTCGTTTGTGTTGTGGCCTGTTGCTGACGTCACTGGGAGGGTTCGAGCCAAGGAGTGTCGTAGCAGCTAATGTGCGGGACGGTATAAACTTGTGGTTCGCAGTGTAACGTCCTAATTCATTACGTGACAGTGCACTAGTTGAGGGTAAAAAACGACTGCCGTTTTATATCATAGATTTCCAAAAAACTAGGATCTCAAGCGCAAGTGGGTATTGAGCTGTAAGCGGGGAGCCTTTTTAAATCCCGATAATGCTAGAATCTGCTCTGTACATTTCCGCCGAGAAGATTACCAATGAGACTTGAGAAACGAACTTTTTGGATTACCACAAAGAAAAATATTGTGCCCAGATGGTGTTCCGTGTCTTCGAATTGCAAATTGGCATGGGGGTACAGTTTCAGTTTCTAGCACCATAACCAGCCCAAGCACTGTTACCAGCCAAACTAAGGAAGAGGTATTTATTTAGTTATTTCTTACTTACAACACGGTATTTAGCGCACGTTTATACATGACGCACTCTTGATGCGTGGTGCGGTAGTCAACGACCAACATTTTTCAGTAACAAAAGTTCATTGTTGACGGGGAAAAAAAACGTTATAGACTGATATTGTATTCGAAAATTGTGCCAACTTCGGCGTGTTTGAGTTTCCAAATTATTCTCAAATGACGTAATATGTACCGTTATTGTCTCATTAACTTAATTCCCCCTCCCCTCGCCATTCAAACGCCCGCAAGTACGCATTCACACCTTTCCCAACATTCCGAAATAGTATTTACAAGCTTATAAACTAGAAAAAATTAGTTTCTAGAAGTTTCAATATATTAGGGAATGTTTATATGATTTATTATTTAAATCCATTGAACATACAACTATATCTTTAACTTACAGATTCCGAATGAAAGAGAATTACGGCATGAAGCTAGAAGTGTGAGGAAACGAGCTCTTGTGACTTTAGAGAATGCATCCCCTCAAAGAAAATAATAGACCAGGTGAAAATCACCGAGCAGCTTCAAAATGAAGAAATATTGAGACTTCGCAAACAGGTGGAAACTTTGGAAAAAGCAAACGCGACACTTAGAAAAAGGGAAGCAGCGTTGAGAAAGAGTAAAGCACATAGATATGTTGTTTCAGTAAAAACACGATAATCTTCACCAAAAGTGAATAAAGGTGTACAGAAAAGTGAAATTGTAAAACTTCTATCTAAGTGTTTTACACAAGGGCAGATTCAGTGTCTTTTGAGCGGAAACAGACGAGTAAAATGGTCTACAGAGGACATAGCAAATGCCCTAACCTTGAAGTCGCTTTCAAGAAAAGAATACAATTATTTGAGGAAAAAGAACATTCCCTTACCATGCCGTTCAACGCTACATAAATCGATTCGGCAGTTTAAATGTAGACCTGGAATTTTGAAAGAGGTGTTATGCTTGTTGAAAGGCAGAGCAGAAAACTACAACGAGCATGAAAAGTTTGCTGTTTTGACATTTGACGAAATGAATATTGAAAACCGTATTTCATATGATTTGTCAGATGGCCGCATATTAGGGCCTCACAGCAATGTGCAAGTAGCGATGGTGCATGGACTCTTTTCTGCGTGGAAGCAACCCATATTTTACAACTTTGACATAACAATGACTTCCAAATTGTTAAAAAAAACATAATCGGGGAACTTGAAACTTGTTGCATTCGTGTGGTCGCAGTAATTTGTGACATGGGAGGGAAAAATTCTAACGTGTGGAAGGAACTAAATGTTAACACTGAAAATTTTTTTTCCCGCAATCCTACTGATGACAAAAGGAAAGTGCGGGTGTTTTGTGACGTGCCACATTTGTTGAAGTTATTGAAAAATCACTTTTTGGATGAAGGTTTGACCTTATCTGACGGTTCAGCATTTCAGAAGAAGACTATACAAAGCCTATTAGAAAATCAGAAAGGAGACCTCTGAACTACACATCACATCAATGAGACTCATCTCAGCGTAACTGGCAGATCCCGCCAGAATGTGAGAATGTCTGCTCAGTTATTCTCCAGGCGCACTTCTTTAGCAGTTCGTTATAAACTAGACAAAAAAATTGAAAGTAACTTTATTGGGCTTGTCAATGACACCTTTGACGTGTTGAACTCGAGGGTATCGAAAGACGAAAATACCCCGTTTAAAAGTGGCTACGGCTTAAATTTGAAGAGTCAAGAAAACATTTTGAAAGCGATTTCAGAAGTTAAAGTAGGCAACAGGAAAAAATTTCTTCCATTTCAAAAAGGTTTTGTTATTTCCATAAAGTCTCTTTTTGACCTTTTTGAGGACATGAAAAGTACAAAAATGTCTTACATTTTGACTGCAAGATTAAATCAAGATTGTCTAGAGAATTTCTTTTCCCGTGTGCGAGGCTTAGGAATCTTTTACAACAATCCGTCCCCGTTCGAAGTTCGTAACAGAAGTCGCCTCCTGTTACTTGCAGGTAGGAGCAATATTCCGCTCTCCGGTGCAGTGTCTGTAGAAGCTGAATGTGTTGCATCAGCAAATGATGAAGGTGTTTCTCAACCTGATGCAACAGTGACGAAGATTTTTTGAACTTTGTGATGAATGAACTGTGTATAGATGTTGTTCAGGAGCCCGCAACAGTTGCACCTCCTAATGAATCCAAGGAATTGCAGTTATTACTAATGAAAGACTCTAACAATGTCGCTCTGTAGATGAGAGCCTGGGTAGCCCTATGAAAGAAGATAAAATCGTCGTAGGTCAGGATATGCCTCACGACTGGATATCAATCGTTTCAAAGGGCGGACTCACTCGTCCGACTGAGGAATGGTGCCAGAAAGTGATGCAGTTCGAGGTGTTGTTCGGTGCCTTTCATTGACTTCAAATTTAAAACACACCAAAAGAATGTAAATTGACTCACCTAGGTAGGGGGCTGGTATAATTCCTCTGACGTTAATAGATGTAAACAAACATATTTTGCAAAAGTTTTTTTAATGTTTTACTTATTTTAACATTACGCCCTCTTGAATATGAATAAGGTATGCTGTGCAGAACCCATTAATACAACTTTTGTTGGTCTAGGACGTTTCGTTCAGAAACGTAAACAAACTGGCTTTACTGCTCATTTCGCAATTTTGTTCAATTTTTTTAAATATGTTGTACTTATTTTAAAGCTACGCCCCTAGTATATTCGTGTTCTATGTGATTAGTAGAGTAGAAATATATCATAATCTTGAATTTTTTTTGTGTTTTTCAGAAAAGCCCTTAAACTTAATAATTACCTGTAAAAGTGTTATTTTCAAATTTTTTCGCAAATATTTCCTTATGGATGTAGGCCTATTGAATAGCCAAACAATAACACACGCATTTATCATCCACATTTCCTATTTTACTTGGAAGTTTCTTTAAAAAAAAAACCATTCTTAAGTGTTTTTTTTAATGCCTAGATTTTTTATGATTACTGTCATTATTAGTAGCAAATCAATGGTTCATTTTAACTTTCACAATGCCAGCATTTTAGTTATTTATATGAAATGAAACATACAATATGCATCTGTCGTAATGCAACACGAACCACGATGCCTTATTATAGAGACACTGCAGGGAACGTTTGGTGCGTGTTAGCTAAAACTACGATACTGAAATAACTATCAGGTTAAAATTGTTAAAAAATTTATTTTATACAGTATAGACTACGGTGATACAAATATTAACTTCTTTTTTGCATGTTGTTTTTTAGTATGTCAATAATAAAATAAGTTTCCACCCAGGAAAAAATTAGTTTTTTAGCCCAAATACGTCACTTTACTAAAAAAACCTTTACAGCTGCCAACATTTTTTATTAAATATTCTATGTGCCTCAACGACAGCACAAAACATAAAACATTATTTTGCAAAAAACCGCATAACGCCACGTGAAATAGTTTCCGACAAACGGCGTGCTATATATTATGAAATTTCTGAATAGCGCGGGCAGCAGAGCCCGGCCGTAGTTTAGCCCTCCGCGCTACATCACACGCGCAAGCCAATGGGAGCGCATGAGCCGGGAGTTGCCTACTTAATATATAGTTAGTTTCCTTGGCCCCAGTTCGTCTCAGCACCTGAACAAGACCAGCGACGTCGGTCGCCCGCTCCGTGAGCCCCCTCAGTACCAGCATGTAATATATTAGTCAACCGGAACATTTGTGTTATTTTAATGTTCTGAGGGGAGAGCCAACCGCTCTCTCACCGGAGAGTTTATCTCAATCTAAGACCACGTGTTTTTCACAGTTTAAGTGCTGAGTCCATTACCATGCATCATTCACGCATTATTCAACTGTGGTAAGGACAGTGAATAAACCGCTCAACCAAGTGAAATCAGTGTCAAGTCATTGTAGGGCATCGTTGTAGCATCGCCCACATTTCTTTATCATAGTTCAGGCGTACGAGACTGCCTACAGTCTCGTCATCAGTTATAAAAGTGCAACAGTAAGTAAGTGACAACTCATCAACCAACTGACGGAGGATTACCAGGGTCCCCATGGGCCATTGACCAGACGACCCTCATCATTAGCTCACCACTGAGTTACGGCGCCAGGCAATATAACATTAATTCAGCCCTGGGTAACCTCGCGACCACGTCAAAATAGCGCACCAACGAAGGGGAAGTTTGCCAAGCCATTCTTTGCCTTCGTCAAAAATTGCACGCCAACTAAAGAGTTTTTCACCATGCCATTATTTTACTACAGCAAAAATGGCATTACCAACTAACAGAAGAAGGAACAGCAAATTGTGACTAAAGTGCCCCGAAATCACAATGTTACAAACATTTAATACCATCATAAATTACGCTCATTCACCACGTGTTTTATTGTGTGCAGAGGATATGATAACGTATTTTTATCCAACTCCGAAACGGCGCGAACCACTCTATTTCCTCTCTGGGTACTAATCAACTCCACGGTGCTCCACTAGCGCTCGTACAGTTCTAAGGTTTCCAAGCCAAGCATACACAAGTAACAGCCAGCCAGTTAAATAGAACTTAATTCAGGAGTGTTTTAGAGTAGAATTGTGTAATAACGAATGCTGAAGGGACTAATGCGCGGATGTACCGCGAGTTACGGTGCCATGCCCCTTCACTGAGGGCAGTGAGAACAACAGCCGACAACACAGTCCACTAGGGCACTCAACAGGTATGGACGGAGCAGCAGCACCATGAGGAAACCCATTGGTGCCACACACCACCCCGGGCTTCGTGTGGCTTCTGCAACACCAGATGGCCAGAACAACACCAGCAGTTGCAGCACCTACCACAGGGACAGGCACAACACCAGCCCGATTCCAGTCGCTGCCAGCCTTCGTGGGAAACACCAAAGAGGACCCGCAGGCGTTCCTGAGCGACTGCACAGGACGATTGAGCAGGTACTGTGTTAGTGAAGCAGAGTGGCCTAGCTGCATCGGAGGCCAGTTGTCGGGGGAGGCACGCACATGGTGGTGGTCCATTGACCACTATGGCATACAATGGGCCGAGTTCCAAAGTGCCTTCCTCAGACATTTCAACTCCACGTATGGGTCACTGCAGGCTCAAAGCCGTGCCATTTTAGAGTCACAGGATGATCATGAGACATTAACAGCATTTGCCACCCGAAAAATGAACATCACTAAACATTTTCATCCACATATGCTAGACCCAGACATTTTGGAGGTAATTGCATCGACAGTAAGATCAGAATTCAAATTGGCCCTGGCACCACTCATACATGACAGTGTAGACCAGTTCATGAGATCCACAGCATTAATAGACGAGGCCAATACAGAAAATAAAATGCATCACAGAAAATGGGTTGGGCCACACCAACCACGCCCTCGTGACCACGTAACGTGGAATAAGAACACACAGTCATCAGCTGGACACGGCATGAAAGGGATGAGCCAAACAACACATATGAACACAGGGAATAGCCAACTTGCNGGAATAAGAACACACAGTCATCAGCTGGACACGGCATGAAAGGGATGAGCCAAACAACACATATGAACACAGGGAATAGCCAACTTGCTACACCCATAACAGCTGGCCCTAACACGGCAGCTGCAAACACGCAAGCGGGTGCAGTTAGAAGGTGCTTGTAGGCTGCTTCTATAGCCTGCGCACATTTATTAAGACTTGTGATGGCTCTCTTCCATCGCCCTGTCTTTAGGAAGGGCGGTAAAAATTAAAAATCTAATTAAATTAGATAACAGAAAAAATTTAACAAACTGATTGCTGTCATGTCTAGAGAAAGAGTCCCTGGGCTTGCTTAGGGCAGCCCTCCTTCCTTAACAAATCAAAGATCAAATCATTTCCTGATAAAAGAAACTTATCTATTAACAGTTTAAGATTAACAATCTCTTAGGCCTATAAATTAACATTATGTAAGGCGCTAGTTTGACAAGGAGAAAACAACTCAAATAAAACAGCATTTATCACTCTACCTGTGACATTAAAACATTCAATAAATTAAAATTTCAGAAAATTAGAGTCTGTGCATCAAAATAAAATTATGGTAAAATTTCTACCATCCTATTTAAATGTAAACAAACAAGAAATATTATACTGTCAGTTGTAAACATTGCAAAGGAATCATATTTACCAGTAGAAGTGTCAATGTAAAATTTAGACGACGAGTGAATTTTATTTATATCTCCACATCATGTGGTCGAATTTCAAGCGGTCTGCACTGACTACATTTTGTTTAACCATTTGGAACGCAACTATTATGTAGCACGGTTTCTCGCTTGTAAAACTTGTTTTGACATTCCAATTTACACTCACAGAGCATGGTACACTCTGATAGATTTCTAAACTCCATGTACGAAACACAATATAGACGTTCCTACCTTTCTTTGCATATTTCAGAAATTTTACAAACTCCAAAATTTTTACCTGGATATGTGGAAGCAACTATTCGATGGAGCATATTGTCAGTGTCGTGGCTTCTGGCCCGACATCCATGTCCAGGACAGTGTTCATCAGCGTGTTGGCTTAGAGAATAACCAGCTCCTTCTTTGAATCAATTATTACATGTATGTAGTCTTCAGCAAAGCCTAGCAGCATGGCTAGAGAGATACATACCATACTTCAGATTTTCGATCATTGTAAATGGATACCATATAATCCTCTTTAATCACCCAGCTGGCCATTTTAGCTGCAGGATGTTGGTTGTGTGTCACACACAGATAATTCTTAATGGTGGCTGTAATTCCAACATCTCTTATCGCGTCCACTTTGCAACCATTCAGCTCATATGCGATTCTACTTATCATGTGCAGTATACCATTTCTGATGAATCGAGTTGTCATGGCTACTACGCCACGAGCTTTGGTAATCGTCCCACGAAACCGCAAATATGAATTACATGGCACAGTGTATATATCTTGTGGTTTTACACTGAGATTCAAACCTCGGGACTAGAATACGCATGGTCACGGAAGATAGGGTGTGTATGCGTGAACTTCAACCTTGGTGATAGCGTCTTCATAGCCTGCAGGTTCTGCCACGTTAAAATTTCCACATCCATACTTGTTAACACTAAATCCTAGTCTTCTGAGGAAACGCATGTTTTCAGGTGTTAACTAGCTGGGTGCTCGTCTCGTACTGACTTCCGGTTTGCTATTGTAAGCTGCTTGTATTACATTATTTCTCTTGGTCCCTTAAATTTCAGACCCATCCTTCTACAAATGTAAGTACACCAAAGTTTTCTCTCCTTGAAAATTAATCAAATGACTGTCTTGATCATTTATAGACACAACCACTTCCTGGTACGCTCTTCGTCACAACCGGAACATATATGGGAGTCTTTGGTACATCCATCAACGCAGAAAATTCATGCAGCATTTGACTGGGCTTGCCATTAAGGTATGATCCGGTAACCAAATTACAGTTTATTCCTGTAACATTAAGAGTGAATATGTTTACTAAGAGGGTGAATTTGTGTGTTTTCTTCGCTTCGTACCTCTTGTTCATAAATCCGACAATGGCAGCAAGAGTATCACTTTTTGTGAAGTCTATCTTGGTGGTACAGTATATTTCGCGGTGCAAAGTATTCACATTACCTCGTAGCAATATTGTCACTTTCAGTTCTAGTAGGTACACATTTAAGGTACCCAGCTATATCTTCTATCTCATACGAACCTGTCGATATACGCACTTCACCGGTCTTGCCGTCATTCTTAATGTAGCGGAACATGCAATTGTGTTCATCTACATTCGATACAAAGAAGTAGGTTTGAACTTTGAAAATCTACGAGCACCAATGACTACGCACTGTCCCGGTTCAGTGGAGGGAAATGCACTGAGTGAAATTCCTAGCTATTGCTTGTTAAGAAATACTTCATATGTAAAATATTACTGAATATGGTGCGTTGTTATTTGGTGTAATTTTCTAGACTGAGTTAAGCTTTTTTGTATAAGGCAGACGAATATCCTGGTAGTAGAACTTTAGAAGGGCTTCAGAAAAGTTGGAAACAATAATAATTTTTGTGTGTATAATTGTAACTAGTTTTTAATCCTGCAGCTAGTTGTTAGAGAACAGCTTCATGCATGGCGCTGCGTGTTGTCTAGGACCACACGCGCTCGTGCACCAGAATGCACGTAGAAGCAACGCTAATACAGCAGCACAGCGGAGGCATATGGAGAGCCAGCACTATGAATGTACGTCATGTGCACAGCACAAATGAGTATGCATGGAGGCTTGTTACTTGTGTTAACAATAATGTTTATACAGGACGATTCTAAAATCATGGGACAAACATTGAGGGGTGGTAGAGCTCACTAACACAAACAATTATTGTATAGGAATATATGGGCGGAAGTGACGCATTGAGGCACAAACACAAAAAAATAACACATTAACTACTACCACCACGATCGCCAGATTTATCGAGTCTCGATTTGTTCCTATGGGGGAATTTGAAAGCCCTCATTTATGAGACTCCAGTTGATTCCATTGAAGACCTCGTCTCTCGACTATCCTGTGCGGCTGCACGCGTGCGTGAAATACCCGGCGTATTTGAATCTGTTCGCCAATCACTCCACCGATACTACCAAGCTTGCATTACTGTCGGTGGTAGCAATTTTGAGCAATTATTATAAACATTGCTGTAAAAAGGCATGTAGCGGCGACGTTGTAAATAAACACAGTGTTGCATTTCATGTGTTATTTTTGTGTTTGTGCCTCAACACGTCACTTCCGCACATATATTCCTATACAATAATTGTTTGTGTTAGTGAGCTCTACCACCCCTCAATGTTTGTCCCATGATTTTAGAATCATCCTGTATATAACTTTTATATAAAGGCATGTGTGGGACTGGTGGCGGGTGCTGCCTGGAGTTCTCACTGACATATGTTTTATGGTCTTGTTTTCTGCTTTTTTAAATATATTTATGAATTGGTGTGTGTGTGTGTTGTGTTTAGTATGTATACCACGTTCCAGCCATCACTTACCTCCATGTCTCGGTGGTCTTGAAGTCAAGGCATCTGCCTACCAATCCAAGACCTAGCAGTTTGACCCCGCACTCCTCCGGAATTTTTTGAGTTGCCAAAACCAAATAAAAATTGCAGCGCTCCTGATGGTCACCGATTGGAACTAAAATGGTCGATGCCAGCGCTCCTAGCCGCAAAAGGTAGAACTTGCGATTGGCACACATTGGTGGCGGGCATGGGGATTAAAGATGGCTGCAATGCCTGGTGGAGGATGCAGGAACAAAAATGGCCACCCTACAGCATACAATATTAAACAAAATGGATGGCTGCTGTTAGCAAAAAGGGAAAGGAAATTATGAGGGGGGGAAACAAGATGGCAGATGTTGACATTGAATGACAGAGTGCGAGGTTTTGCAGTGACATCATCCAAGATGGCGGATGCTTGTCCCATGTCCCCATGCTCTTGCACCAGCCTTCTTCTTTTCATTCTACTGATGCTGGACATCATGGTGCAAGCTTCCCTGACGTTCTCTCCAATGTATGGTGCGCCTGATGGCTATAGCATTCGGGGGGTGGGGGACACACTGTGCTGCACCACTTGTTATTCAGTCCCAACAGTTACATCTTGAGGTGAATAAAGCAAGAGGGTCACATAGTCCATGAAAACGAGATGGCTGTGTTCCGTTCTCGTCGGCACTTTCCGTCGTGCTCTTGGTTGAGTCATGGCAGGTGGCATAGTCTTCATGCGATAGAATCCTCAGTCGGTAGCAAAAACAAATTACTGTGCAGGATTCACACCCAAACAGAGCGGACTCTATACAGTGTTCTGAAAGTAAAGTGATGCGACTTACGTCATAAAATCAGCATGTGGTGCACATCAAAACACACACGGATAACATCGGCCTAGCATCTGAAAGGGAGGAACTGACCCCACCCATACAGATGGCAGACAGCACACCAGCGACGCTGCCGACCACACAGATGCCTGGTATCCCAACGCCCACAGGGGTTGAGTGGGCAGGTGCAGCAACCAGATCCAGAGCACCTCCTGTGCTTGGATCCAGCAACATCATTATCAGCATCTGTTGTACCAGCACTGCCGCCAAATACTTCGACGCCCGGCAGCCCGTTGCCTACAGGGGAGTCAAATGAGCAGATACAGCAATCACAGCCAGAGTGCCTCCCACACTTGGATCCAGTAACATCATCATCATCAGCTTCCATCGCACCAGCGATGCCACCGAACACTTCAATGCCTGGAGACAGCCCGGCCAAGCAGACAGAAGTAAGGGGTGGTTCGGGTTGTTAACTGGGTTGCAGATGGCTACAGCAGCGACGTTTCAGATGCTGCTTCCATGCTGCCCCAGCATCAACCAAGGAAGCTCCTGCGCTACTACTCAACCAGTGGCAAGAGTGATACTGTGCCCATCAGGACAACACGACCTCGGGGAAGGCGTACCACTACAGTCCAATAGAGTCTACAACAGACAGCACATTGAAGTCAGTGTCGCAACAGCCCCACCATTTTCAGTAAGCCAGCCCTACCACTGTGGAGACCCACCTTGGCAGAGGGATACCACCTGCGGCCTCACCTCAGGCGGCATCCACTCTGGTACCTTTCTTCCGACAGTAAGTGACTGCAACACAACAGCAGGCGCAGAGCGTCAACAGAGGGCTTCTGAAAGCGGGGGTTGTTTGACGTCGGCCGTGCCTTTTCTCCCTTTTGAGCCCCTGTTAACACACGCTAAGTTGAGGGTTTACAGTAATAACATTCTGTTTTAAAAAATAAGGTGAAAAGACCAGCATGTCTTCTCTTTTACAAGTGATGATGGGTATCTTGAACTCGCAGCCATGCAGTAATATAATACCAAATGTAACAAGTAGAAGCTTTCCTCTTTTTTTTTTTTGGTAACAAATCAGTGTACATCATTAATTGTGTGTCTATTGTGCGTGGCTTGCTAATATCTTTAATTTCTCAGTGTCCATTAGTGAAGTCTCATGTGTTCATTGTTCTTGGCAGAAGTGATAGATGGAGGCTTAGTGGACAGTGGATCATACAAGTGAATGGACTCTACAGTCCCGCACAATAGAATCGCACACTGTTCTTCACTGACTGTAAGTTTGTTCTTTTGTATATCTCAAATTTTTTAAATTACTTCTCCCACAGGCAAAATATGACTTAGGACATAAATTTAAAACTTACAGACCAGACTGTCTCCCTCCACACTGCCGCAATCATCTGCTTAATGACAGACTGCTTTATCTTAGTTTTCCTCACTTCTTTACGTATGATATTGTAATTTATCTTTTCGTCTATGTAACATATTATGAAGTCATGTAACAAACATGTCTCTTTCTTGAATTGAGAATTAAACATAGGTGAATAAATAATGTGTATGTTTCAGTTGTTGTTAGGACTGAATTTACCAGTAAATAAAGGACACACATGATGCCAGATAGCCAGAGCAGAACAAAAGTTGATGCAGTAATTCTATTCACATTCAAGATGATTTTTATTGTTACAAACTGGATATGATACAAAAAAATATTCTCTGTAATCAAATTTTAATGTTGCCATAATTTATTATAGCCAAGGCAACAAGATCATGTTTTAAAAATTTAATACAAAAAAGAGTAAATATTAATAGTTGCTTAACAACCTTTAGCACTACATATCACTTGTACTGTATATTACATTTTCAGTACATTCACGTACCACAGTTGCGCAGTAAACTGTCTTTGGTTTATGTGGTAGTAATCATACTTGTCCATTATATTCACATAGAAAAAAAATTTCCTTTCTTTTGAAATTCACATAAAGTACAAGATATTTTCCACAGCCAAATATTGCATGTAAACAAGGGAGCACAAGTTGACATTTGGACATAGGTCCGCAATATGCTTAAACTAAAATTACCTAAAGCTAGTGACACATCCAAGTACAAAATCGAAGTACTATTAACAAAATATAACTGTAGTTTAACTGTGCCCTCTTCATAGGCGTGTGAGCGCAGTCAATGGTAACTGAGGTCTTGTCAATGTCTGTCTACGTTCCATGAAGGAAATCAGTCTCTTGGTTGGTATGATGCATATTCTATTCACCTGTAACAATTCACTGACATTATTACAGAAGACATACAACACATCTACCGACAGATCACAGCAATTCTATTTTTCTCTGAATTTGGATATTACTGATCCTCTTCTATAGTGTGTTTCATTAACGAGGCTGTTTTTTTGACAGAGAGAACCACATACTTCATAACGGTGTCACAACAAATTACTAGCTAGTTCATAAGATGTTTGTGTACATGTTCATATTGGTAACACCTGCTGAAAATAGTGCACACATAAGTAATCAGCAAATTTAAGATTCCCATCAATAGTAGACAACAATGTT
The DNA here is from genome assembly GCA_002778355.1 of Clitarchus hookeri. NCBI lineage: Eukaryota > Metazoa > Arthropoda > Insecta > Phasmatodea > Phasmatidae > Clitarchus > Clitarchus hookeri. Next base: position 27,171 of record NQII01011043.1, read on the forward strand.
GAGTTTCCAGTAATATTATCACTTTTTAAAATATTTTGGCATTGCTAACAGTTTGAACTCTCATGAATTTTTAATGACGCAGTTCCTGGCTCGGCTCGCCTCACCCATTGAGGGCAAGGCAAGGCTACGGCAGACTCCACATGTGATGGACGCCATGTTAGTTACTCCATTTTCACGAGACAGTATATCCATTCTGCATTTTATTTCTTTAGACCTTGTTTTTTAGTGTCTTAGTGAAATCTATTACCATACTAATTCTTGTGTAGTGCTGTTTTCAGTGTGTTATTAATATTTCAGTATAATTTTCTCACGACAACAGTGTAACTTCCCTGCAACATGTGTTTCTTTACCTCGTGTGCAGTAATGTATATTTGTGATGTAATAGTTTCCCGAAAAAATCGCCTACAGAAAAAAACCACTCAGGTGCATGTGCCCACACACAAGCCTGCACGCACAAACACACGCACATGCACACACTCACCACATGCACCCACATGTGTGTGAATGCATGTCTGCATGCCTTTGTGCGCACACACATGAATGTGCACTCTCACATGTGTGCACACACACATACCCAAACATGCACACTTTGTGTGGGAGTGTATGTATGCATATGTGCCCGTAAACAGATGCACACGCACACACACCGCACACAGTCATTCACATGTGCACACGTGCATGCATGCACGCACACACATGTGCACATGCACACACATGCATGCACGCACACACACACACACATAAACCAATTCCTTTTGTCCCAGGACCCCCTCCAAGACCTATCATAGGCTTCAATTAAACTGATCACCCCTAATAAACCCACCACACCAGTTCTCTCCCTGCTTCCGAAGATACACAAGGAACAATTACCACCCCCCAGGATGTCCCATTGCATCAGAGATTGGCAGCTCTACCGAGAGAAACTAAGCCCTTGTAGATGCCCACCTTCAACCTTGGGTACAGCAGCTTTCGTCCTACATGAAGGACACTGACCACTTCCTTGAATGCTTGAGACACCTGGGCCCCATTCCCCAAGATGCATACATGGTCACCATAGATGTTACATCTCTCTATACTAACATCACCCACTCAACTGGACTGTCGACCATAGAACATTACCTCAAGCAAAGACCCCCACACAGCAAACCTTTTCACAACATTCCTTGCTGAACTTGCCAGGTTAACCCTCAACAACAAGAAGTTCAGATTTCAAGAGACACACTCCCTACCTTCAGGTCAAAGGCACAGCGATGGTTACACGTATGGCCCCATCCTATGCCAATCTGTTTATGGACAGGTTAGAAAAAACTTCCTCAGTCACCAACCACACTGCTGGATGTGGTTCATCGACGACATCTTTATGATATGGACTTCCACTGAAGACATCCTAATTCACTTTCTGATCAGTTTAAACGCACACAGTTCACTCAAGTTCACATGGTCATACTCCAAAATGCATGCCATATTCCTGGATGTTGAACTCACTCTCCACAATGGCACAATTAAAACTGTTGTACACACCAAACCCACCAACAAACTCCATACTTACATTTCAACAGCTACCACCCGTACCATGCCAAAAATTTCCTACCCCACTGTCTCGCCAAAAGAGCCCAATATATCTGCTCCACCAACAGTGATCTCAACAAACAGTGTGAACAAATAGCCAGAGCATTCCTCGACAGGGGATACCCCAGACACCTCCTCCACAAACAGATTCAGCAAGCCATCTCAAATACCAGAACACAAACCAAGGTCAACAACTCTGATATACCCCCGGTGGTCCCATATCATGAAGGCCCAAGTAAACTCAGAACCATTCTCCACTCTGGATACAAAATTCTGGCTTCCTCACCACAAACATAAGATCTGCTCTACAAACCGCAAAGATTGGTCTTCAAAAGGCCACAAATGCCAACCAAACTATCACCCCCAAAGGATTCGACCCCTGCAATAGCTCAAGCTGTGGCTCCTATGCCATCCACCAACTCACAACTTCTTTCAATACTAGAGTCACTAACCATACACAACCAATCCAAGGAAACTACAACTATGCAAAAGAATATCTGTGCCAACACTGTGACACGTCATGAGTGCTGTCTGATACATATCCAAGCCTCAGCCTCTGGTGCTCCGCTGGTGTACCGTAGTGCTGAACGTCGTCGCTCATTTTGCATCTGTACTGTTTCTATTCACAAGTGAGTCAACTCCTTGCTGCCTGAGAGGCCGGCAATCCGCATGACACCGCTCTCCAGTCTGAGTGGGTGGACCCACCCCCTCGCTTGCCTTGACCTTACCAGCAGGCACCGAACACGCACACTCATCACACATATAGGGCAGGCTTTCCCCTCCATGCGGCTAGCTCTAGCCACCCCTCGCTCGCCATGTCTCTCGAGGGTATTTATTCCTATACATGCACTTCAGACAGGGCAGTTTGCGAGCAGTTCTGACCAGAGCATCATCTACAACACTCGCTTTCTCGCCACACTTACTGTACCGCTTGCTTTCAGCGGAAGCAGTTAGACTTAACGTAGAAAATTACTACTGTCAGTACTTGGGTTTCTCAATACACTAGCCAGAAACTTTTGTCATGGAGCCTTCTTCTTCATTTCGACTGTTGGACACGTTATTCATCCGTGCCGGGCGTGGTTTTACCAGGGTCTACCTTGTCCTCACTTCTATCGATATCTCATTGTCGCCCTGCGGCAATCAGCTTGGAAAACTTGGTCCCCCATCCATCAGACGTTAGCGGGCACAAGTTGGAGATATATGTCTTGTAAATTCC
>NQII01011044.1:19542-31322 GCA_002778355.1 Clitarchus hookeri
ATATATATATATATATATATATATATATATATATGGCCTATTACACGAATTAAATAAAAATACTCCAACCAAACACACTCTCACTATGAAATTTAATGTGAAAAGAATACGAAATAGGAAAAAAAAAAAATCTGTATATGGCACCAGTGGCAGACACATCGACGTCACCGAAGAAGAGAAGCAAGTAGTTCAAATATCTGTGCACAGATGGCACTAGACGCCTTAGTGCTGTGTCCAGGTCACTCGAAGTCAGTTCTCAGTCGTGATGTAATGTACCGTCAGCAGATGATCAGCAGCTTCAATCATTTGATTCAATTCACAGAAATGATTCAATTTTTTCGTAACCTAAAAATGTGAAGTCAACAGACCTATACGGCATGTTAAAGTGATTACATAAACCCTTGGTATGCATTAAATTTATTTCGTGTAAGCATTGTTCTTCCTTTCTTTATAAAAAAAATGTAATAAAATTAAATAAAACTAGCTATTCCTTCAAGCAGTAAATATTAAAAAAGACATTGCGCGACCCTGCCAGGATTCGAACCTGGAATCTTCTGATCCGTAGTCAGACGCGTTATCCGTTGCGCCACAGGGCCGTTGATATCATACGAGTATATACATGGTATTTAAGAAATACTTGTATTTTCTCATTTTAAAATTTTTTTTTTTATAAAGTCTAAGGATTAACAAGACGTCATCTATGGAAGCATAATATTCCAGTATTTGGAAACGTCCGTTGATTATGAACGACTCGCTAAGTGTCTTACTTTGAAGACTTTCGACGATAATAGTAGCACTAGCATTAAGCTAGGTACGAAAATTAATTGTGTGAAAAATTAAGTTCTATAACAACACAAGCACAGCTAACATAATACTTGTAATGGGGTGTTTTTTTTTTTTCAGATTTATTGTCAGATAAATTAATGTCAGCATATTTTCACTCAAAAAACGTATTTTCTCTACAAATGAAACTTTTTTTAAGAGTATAATAGGGCCTATTGGTTTATATATTGCATTTCTGTCGTGTCGTTTGGTTTCCTTTCAATTTTGGCAGTTGGCATCACATCATAACATTCTAAAACTTCCGTGATTGTGAATATAGATACATTTTCTTTTTCTGCGTATGTTTTCAGCACTGGCCTACGAACTGCCATAACAAAACTGTCAGTCACTTGTTCGAACTGCGACGTGCTGTTTCTTTAAGTTTGGTTTTGCAACCACACTCGCTTATATAAGAACGACAATAAATTTTTCGTAACGTGATTGCATCGTATACTGTTGGAAGTACTAACCAGGTAATTTCGACAGTTCTAATGGGAAAAAAACAACCGTTTAATGTTGACAGATATATTTACGGCGCGCCTGACATGCGCACTCTGCCCCATAGTCACACTAAGAGTGTATTCCGCCCCTCCTCGATTCATCAACACTTTTTTTAGTGGAAAGGGCGTATGTGCTGCAAAAAAAAAAACCTTTTCGGGAGGTGGTAAGAGGAGGAAAAATAACGCAGAATAGGGAGAGGAGGGGGAGAGAGGAGAAAAAAAGTAAAGCTGAAATAGAGCTAACTTCAGTCCAGTCCGGCCTTCAGAAATACAGTTAATGGAAAAGTTTCTTCTGCCACTGGCCACAGCTCATGATTGCAGAATATGTAATTGAATACTATTCCACAAACGAGTGCTTTTTTTTTTTTTTTTTTTTTGGCAATTCTAATTGCAGTCTTTTTTACAGCTGTTTCCACTGTATAATGTTTTGTGTTGACATACTAGGCAGGTTGACAGCCAGTTGAATGTGTTTATGTAAACATCTGTAGCACAGAGAGACACTGCTGCTATTGCCATCAAAACAACTTTATACGTGACTACTTTCAGAAAAGGAGCTGATCTACACTTTCTGTTTGGGTTGGGGGGAGTGCATCCCCCCCCCCCCTGCTGCGGGTTCAAGGTCTAGCTAGACTTTTCGATCTGCGGACTGCGATGGGACACCATCATCATAATTTGATAAAACATGATAAGTTAATACTTTAAAATTAGTGTTTTAAACAATTTCGATATTATTTCTTATTTTATTTTATTTTTGATACGTCACCAGGATAGTTTCATGTTAATGAAAGGAGGTTGTGGAGGGGGGGGGTCACGCTCCTATACCCCCTCTGGATCCACTCTAATTTCATAACTGTCAAAAAGTGCACCCGTTCGGGGAACATACCAATTAAAGTTATTTATTATGTTGCATGATTGCTGGGGCAAGAGAAAGAAAGACTACGGGGTCTATTAATTATTTTATTTTTGGCCAATAAAAAAAAATTGTTCTTTCAATTAAATCCTTGAATTGGCACTTTACTTTCCTATTTACCGAACGGAAAGATGAAGGTCAAAAAGAAGTACGGAGAACTGAAACTCGACACCCATGTCACCAGAAAACCAAATGTTTGAATAATGAATTAAGGTATTATAAGGCCAGCATTTATGCTAAAAATGATGTGACTGGATATTCATGGATTACGAATGTCAAGGTAGTTGTAAATACCCAATATTACCGATATGAAAACATTTTTAGACCGATAAACTTATTTTTTCTTCAGTGAATGCCGTTTTGAAACTATATGATTGGAAAGAATCATGCTCCATTTGCGATTTTTATTCTGACCGTGACTAGCGACTGCACAGTTTAAGATGATGATAATAACCAACGATAATTTATACTATGGTTACAAAAACTTCTGTTTTCTGCACAATTCGTTATACAGTAATTATACTTTTACGTAAAATCTTCTTTTGTATTTTGTTACATTATTATACCAATTAAGAAATCAAATAATATCTACATATTATAATAAACTTCATTTGATTATTTATTTATGGCTGTGGGGTTTTTGTAAAATTTAAGGCCGTTGTTTAGAACAAATTCCATGTCACATAACTCTTTGTCCTTATTTGACTTTAATTTTCTCTTTTAAACTTGAAGTGACGAATTTGGGTACTTACTTGACATTTAATACACACTTTTCTTAAATATGATTCTTAATATAGGTAAATACTGCCCAGCAGAAACTATTCTTAGAGATTTACATAATTTTTTCTAATGGATTTTAGGATGTTATGGTAGTGGTTCAGATTTTGTCTATCTAAACAAATAGTCACACTTTGGACATTGTNTATTGTAGGTTATGTATGTAGACTTATCACGGTATCTTCACATTTTCTAAATAACACCTTTGAAAAATCGCTTATTGCAGGGCATGTTCAGTTGTTTCCTAAATAAATTATATTGGGCGAAGTGAATTAAAAGTAGTAATTAATATTACGCCGTTATTTCAACGTACATGTTAGTTTCATGTGAATTAAAAATAGTACAAACTAGACACTGTAGTAATAACACGGTTTTTACAGATGGCGTAGTAATACATTTATATTTGAAGTGAATAAAGAGAACATGCTGATAAGTGTCTGTAGTAGCACCTTCATTATTCTGGAAAACGTGCGAGGGCATACTTCATTTTCGTCAGTTCACATTTAAGTCTTAGAATTTGTCTGTATATTTACGGAACTAATACGATTTTGCAGTGAAAAGGTAGACATATATATTTTTTAAACATTGAAATATTTTCGTATAGTCCATTCACGGTTACTTCCTACTTTTCTGAAGCCCTGCTAAAGTTCTACTTCCAGGATATTACTCCGCCTCATACAAGCAGAGCTAAACCAAGTCTAGAAAATTCCACCAAAGGGACAACGCACCGCATTGGTGCGCACTCAATGTAATGATATTTTGCATAAGAACTATTTCTTACTAGGCATTACCAACACGCCTGTTTTCTCACTGTTTTTATTCACATTAATTATGAATCAAATTGTATAATTTTATTGATAAAATATAAGTAAAATTTCAATTTAACCAAAAATAAGATACTCATATGTTAACAGAAGAATAAAACGCGTGTGACACATGGCATATTTAGGAAATAGCTGAACACGTGATACAGGCGTGATTTTTCAAAGATTAGATGTTAAAAGTGTGAAGAAACAGCGAATAGACTATGGCAGCAATGGAATGCGTGAAGGTGCACGGACTCCGAGAAATCAAATCTTACTTGTTCTCATTTTTTATAAAATGACATCCAATTTAAGTAAAGCATATTTACATAGTCTTCCGCAAAATAAAATTGATAACATTTTTTAAATCGCAAAATTCTATTGACGGAATTATAAAGAATTTGCATTGTGTGTTCCTACATTCCTTGAACTCTTTACGAAACAGCTTGATCCGAGGCGTATTGTTACACTTATTTATAAAGGGTCGTCAGTGTGGAGATTTTTTGTGTCCAAACCGTCGCTATAAAGATGGGATAGGAGTNGTGTCCAGCCCGTCGCTATAAAGATGGGATAGGATTTTTAAAATTACACTGAATAGTGGAATTTTAATATTTTAATTATGTCTTTATTTTCAACAAATTTATCAACAGGTAGAACAAATACCAGTAACACAAAATTACAAGTCGTCTAACTCCTTAATTAATTTTCTCAAAATATTAAGCAAAATCATTCAATTTTTGCCAACAGCTCCCGTGACATTATGTTGAATTTTTATGTAATGGTGCACACTTTCATGCCCATGATGTCCGAGATTTCCATGATGGTGCCCATGATTATCGTCCCCACGGTGATGTTGTTCGTGATATTACGCGTGGTAGTGTTCCTTTCGTGAATGACGATCGTGTCCTGTGGTGATCGTGTCCACGATGTTGGTGTTTGTTGTGAGAGTGATGATCATGTTCGTGTTGGTAATGTCCATGATGCTTATGACTCTGATGCTGTTCGTGGCGGTGCTTGTTGAGTGACTGGTGATCATGTTTGTGATGGTACTGCCCATCGTGTTGGTGTTTGTGCTGCAGATGGTGCTCGTGTTTGTTGTGAGAGCGATGATCATGTTCGTGTTGGTAATGTCCATGATGTTTATGACTGTGATGCTGTTCATGGCGGTGCTTGTTGAGTGACTGGTGATCATGTTTGTGATGGTAATGCCCACCGTGTTGGTGTTTGTGCTGCAGATGGTGCTCGTGTTTGTTGTGAGAGTGATGATCATGTTCGTGTTGGTAATGTCCATGATGTTTATGACTGTGATGCTGTTCATGGCGGTGCTTGTTGAGTGACTGGTGATCATGTTTGTGATGGTAATGCCCATCGTGTTGGTGTTTGTGCTGCAGATGGTGCTCGTGTTTGTTGTGAGAGTGATGATCATGTTCGTGTTGGTAATGTCCATGATGTTTATGACTGTGATGCTGTTCATGGCGGTGCTTGTTGAGTGACTGGTGATCATGTTTGTGATGGTAATGCCCACCGTGTTGGTGTTTGTGCTGCAGATGGTGCTCGTGTTTGTTGTGAGAGTGATGATCATGTTCGTGTTGGTAATGTCCATGATGTTTATGACTGTGATGCTGTTCATGGCGGTGCTTGTTGAGTGACTGGTGATCATGTTTGTGATGGTAATGCCCACCGTGTTGGTGTTTGTGCTGCAGATGGTGCTCGTGTCTGTTGCGAGAGTGATGATCGTGTGCGTGGTCGTAGTGTCCTTGGTGATGGTGCTTGTGGTGTTGTTCATGATGGTGTGTGTTGTGCGAGTGGTGCTCGTGAACGTGGTCTTGTTTCCCATGGTGTTTGTGCGTGTGTTGGTGGTCATGCTCTGAGTGCTGCTTGTGGTCGTGATTGTGATGATGGACGTGCTTTATCTCCCCATGATGGTGGACAGTGATGTGTTTGTCGTGATGGTTGTTGTCTTCATGGCGGTCGTAGAAGGAACGTCCGCGTGGGTTCCTCTCATTGAGCGAATCTTGGCGCTGCTCGTCAGAAGGGTCGTGCATGCTGCCGGATGGTATGCCGTGACTGTCCTCATTGTTCATGAATCTTTCATGTACTAGAGGCACTCTTACGTGATTGTCATAGTGCCTTTGGTTGAAAGACTGAGCGTGCAGATACTTCATGTCGAGATTACGATTCGCATCATCAAACACCTCAAGCTGATCGTGTGGCTTCGCGTTGCTTTCGCTCTCAATCTCAACATCATACTCGTGTACCAGAGGCGAAGAGATGGGCTTTTCGTTTACATTGTGGTCATCGTATTTATCATCGTAAGAACGATCATGTAGTGGCTGCTTGCTGTTGGCCGTTCCTTGTTGGCCTTCATCAAAGTGGTCGAGCTTCCGATTAGGATTTGTGTTTCTGTTCCCCTCAACGTCGACACGAGGCACACTTATATGCTCGTCATGACGAGGTCGAGCATCGTGGTGTTGGTTCCATGACTGAGAACGCAGTTGCGCTAGGTTGGCAGGAACTTGATTTCTTCCTGAATATGCCTTGATCAGTTTTTGGGGGTCTTCACTGACTTTCCTCTCAACTGCGATGTTGTACTCACGGACTGATGGCACTCCGACTAGTTTCTCGCGATGGTGGTGATCATATTTCTGGTATCTGGAAGAGCGAGAGAGTGACTGCCCCTGAGCCACCAATTCTTGGTTAATGCCGCCGTCGGTGGAATTATTGTAGCCATTCCCACGCACCTCGATGTCGTACTCGTGGACCAGGGAGGTGTAGTCCGGTTGGGCTTTCTGGGCGTACTTCACGTCGTCCATTGTGAACGGCACCATGATCGTGTCTGGATTCGATTCCGACTCTTGCGCCTTCAGCGATGAGTGTTTACTGGGAACAACAAACGAACGCTCACTACTAGAGCTCTGCCTCTTTAAGTACTGAGCAAATCTACTACAAACTGACTTCCTCTTTTTACGAAACCCGCAGTTGGTAGGCATAACCAGGATTAGACAAGCTAATACTTTCCCCCCTCCTTTCCATAGGTTATAAATAATTAAATTATCGCAACCGTAAAGTAAATAAATTTAACCCGCTGTAATACATTCCAGTTTAGAAATACCAGTATGTGTTCTCCGTGTGAAATTGATTCCCATCTTTTAATTTAGTAAAACTGTTTATGTTAATAAATTTCACTTAAACTTTCATTTTAACCTTTTATTGCAAAATATATCTTATTTGCGCCCATGCCGCAGTTTCATTGAGTGCATTGGTCACACTATGGTTTTAATGTTCATCCCATAGTTAATATATTATAGGTCTGAGTCCAGTAGCGGAGATCATTATTTTTGTACGCTAGTTTATGCATCTGTGTAAGATGACTCTTTACCATTGTTCAGAAAATTAAAGTAGAGAACTTTGAAAACGCGAATATTTCCTTTCACATTGTGTGTTCATTTTTAAGGTACCCTCAAAAGCGAGTTTGTGAGTGACTAACAATAGCAGCAGCTTTTATCGCAACTTTTGGCACACTGTACTGTGAGCAATTTAAATATGAGAGCTTTGATTTTTCTAAACGCGTTACCTTCCTCAAAATACGAGGCTAGTGAAATCGTTTATTGATGCAATATTTAATGATAACTTTGAGGAGAATTTTGTTTTATCAGCCAGAACCCACTAGGCTTTGGACGTAATATTTATCTGGAAAAACAATCTTTAATATTACATATGAGACAGAAAAAGTAATGATACCCTCGTGGAATCTTTGCGGAGTTGTCCATATACATGTTATGATACTGAAAAATATTTGCTATNCCATATACATGTTATGATACTGAAAAATATTTGCTATGCACTTTGCGAAGATGAGCTTATGAGGAAAGGAGCTTGCCAACTAAGCTAATTCAACTAACGCACATACATACAAGGCTAACCAGGAATTCGAACCTGGATTCGTGAGAGTAAAAGGTAAGACCTTAATGATTTTGCCTCACGAAGGTCACCAGGATAGAAAACAATGAAGTTTAGTTCGAACCTCGGCCCCAGTAGGTACAGCAGGAGTAAAAAAAATGTGTCACAAGATGTCTCTATAGAGAAGCGGCCCAACCAATATGTCTACGCGAATAACCTTATGCCGTGTTGTATTGATCGTATCGTTATTTAAAAATTTGCTATTTGATATTTTTCATTTTGGATACTGTCAGATGTTGTTCAACAGTCATAACAAAACACAACAAGTTTTGCCTGAAATACATACTGTGATTATTTGGTAAATTATACTATTTATTAAAAATTAAATAATAAACTACCAATATGTAATAATTTTAGTATAATATGATTTAAGTTTACTAAAACGAGTCACATGTATTTCAGTAAACCACAAGTAAACTAAATACACACGTTTAGTAAACTACAAGTACCAATTCGTACAGACCTTATTCTCACTTCGCTATGTATCACTACACTGAGTCCTATAGCAACTGCTAAACCCTCGTCGTATGAAGTAAGATAACGTCAAAGAAATGGTTATGAAAGATGACTTCGGGATTGGATATTGATGACATATGAATTCACGAAAGATTCTGCAACAGCCTATTTTTATCAATGCTACCCTTTGACATACGGTTATTTTCAGATTACTTTATTGTTAACCTCATTTGGTTATATTGATTGTACTTTTTTGTTTACTTTAATATATTTAAAACAAAAATACCCAAAAAAATAACATGTATCAATTTTTATGTTTATGTAACATGTACCGAGATTTTTATTTCCACATAGACCAAANACCCAAAAAAATAACATGTATCAATTTTTATGTTTATGTAACATGTACCGAGATTTTTATTTCCACATAGACCAAAACTAAGCTTGATGAAGGAAGGCAATTCGAGAATTTACGAAGCTGGCAAACCTACTGGAAACATAAGTTTACTATTTAATCGCCAAGATTCGCAGTTTATATCCCTTCTCAATTTCTTTCCCGTAACATCAGAGCTAGTTGTAAATGGAAAACTTCTGACGTGGTACAAACTGCGTGCATTGGGATGGAACGTATTTGATAAACATACTCAGTTTGTAATAGTTTACTATGTGATGCAAAGGTTTTGTGGTCTACGGGAGTGTGCAGGGGGGGGGGCGGGGTTTTCCGGCCAACACTCAGAATGAGGTAGTACAACAATAGGCTGTATTAACTCCTAATTATGGTGCATGGCAGGCTAACACATCATTGAAGTACTCATTCACACATTCCAGTGGTGGATATAGAAACCCGGAGCTATTTGAAGGTGGCAGGAGGAAAGGTCACTCTGCATTACACACAAAACACGTGCTTACCAATAAGCGGTAAGTTTTCATGATTCGTAAAAATATCAGTTCTTAATAAATAGGCTATTTGAATATATATATTATTTTTAAATTTCCTGTTACTATATCAAGTGTGTACATCAACACTCCATTATTGACTATTTACATGAATTGCAGAATAATTTCATTTATTCTACATTGGGATCCGTCTCTGAGATAAATTAAATGCCTACACTGAAATACTAACTCTTAATCACTGGGGCGCAGGACCATCCCTTAAGGGGAACCTACCCCCGCCGTATAAGCTTATACCCGACCAGCTACTGGCCTCACACTGCAGTACAGACGAAACAAGAGAACTACGAACTCATAATTACGCCACGATATCAATTATGCCAAATTCGGCAACATCAATATCGTGACATAATTACGAGCTTGTAGTTCGGTAGTTATGTGTGTACTGATGTATTAGGTCAATAGCTATGTGGGTATAAGGGAACTTTCGAAATTCTTTTTTCAAAAAATTATGTAATAAACTAGAAAAACCAAAAAATTCAACATGTCGGGGGCTAGGTCCCCGTTAAATGTTAAAATTTTCGCAACATCATCACTTCTCATTTAAATACGTAAATACAGAAAATACCTGGTGTTGGGGGTACTTTTAATTACAACGTAGCTGATACTCACGCCTGGTGATCGACTCCTCTGAGTGCGTACATCTTCGAGGGGTTCTTGTTTCTCTGCCCAGGACCTTGATCTGCGGAGTACGGCGTCAGTGGCTTCTCGGGCCGCCACCCAGCCTCCGTGAGGACGACGGACACCTCTTCCGAAACACCCGCAATCACGACAACAACCTATGTCAACATGAAAAACAACACGTTATTTTTTTTCCCCTGAACTTTCCGTCAATTACCGCGCGCATTCAGAATTGTCGTCTTCGAATGCCTGAACCTCGGATACAGCGGCTGAAGGAGCTCAACCGAAGCAAGCCCCTGAGGACCGTCGTCAGTTTCTCTAGAAACACCGACCACCCTCGTGTCATCGTATTCCTCAGATTTGGCAGCTTGTCGACACGTCTTCTACCAGAACAAACAGAACCGGCATGCACAACTCAAAACGATCCAGAAACAAATCGCGCTGTGGAAAAGGTAAGTTGGATACAAACCATAAATATTTTTTTAAACTCCTAAATACAATACACAAGCGACATTTTACAGGTAACCGAACGCTTGAACCCTCACATAGTCGCTTGAAAAACGAATAACAGCGGTACTCGTGACCATGCTCCTTGAACACAATGGATTTGTCTTTAGCCATTTTTTTCCTTGTCCACTTGGCATTCCTTTAATGGCGCGCATGTTTCAGTTTTTCTAGACAGAGGAGAGACGGCCAAGTTTAGTAACTCGGCTGGCCGCAACGTGGCGCCACAGGCAGGTGTAAACTATCTCAAAGCCACCTTGTATCATGATAGGAAACAGAGCTCCGTAAATGTGGAGAGATTCTTTCACGGCTTCGTCTCTTCTGCAGTATTACTTATACCGGGCGAGGTGCTGCGGTGGTGTAGTGGTCAGCCTACTCGCCTCCCGCCTAGGCGAACCGGGTTAGGTTGCCGGCGGGATCACTCCCGGATTTTCGCGTGTGGGAATCGTGCCGCTGGTCTTCGGGTTTACTCGGGGTTCACCCGTTTCCCCGCCCCTTGAATTCCGGCGCTATTCCACACGCACATCGTTTCAACCTCATTGGCTCTCAAGGCCACGATGTCAAGTGCCACCCAACTCTCTTTACTCAACTCCTCTCCACTCCTCTTGGTTTCAGGATAGGCTGGAAAAGAATCGCGCTATGGCGCAACGAGCTACGGTGTTTCTGGCCAAAAAAAAACTAAAAAATGAGTACAGTTCATTAGTGGTTACTTCCAACTTTCTGAAACCATGCTTAGATCTACTTTCAGGCTATTTCTCCGCCTCGTGCAAACAAAGCTTAAACTATGTCTAGAAAATTACGCCAAAGGAACATCGCACAGTATTCGTGCGCACTCAATTTAATTATATTCTTCTTAAGAACTTTTTCTTACTAAGCGTTACTAACACACCTATTTTCTTCCTTCTTTATTGACATAAAAGTTCAATTAAATTAAAAAATAAGATAATTTTAAGTTAACAGAAGTATACAACGTTTGTGATAAATAACATATTTAGAGACAACCAAACACGTCTTACGTGAGGTTTTATTAAAAAAGTGCGAAGAAGCCGCGGTTAGACTAGTACACTGAAGAGCAAAAAAAACTGGTATAGGCGTGCGTATGCAAATAACAGAGGTATGGAACCAATCAGAGTAACGCGATGCGGTCGGCAGCTAGATCGGTTACTGCTGCTACAATGGCAGGATATCAAGATTTAAGTGAGTTTGAACGTGGTGTTATAGTCGGCGCACGAGAGATGGGACATAGCATCTCCGAGGTAGCGATAACATTTGGATGTTCGCGTACGACCATTTCACGAGTGTACCGTGAATATCGGGAATCCGGTAAAACATCACATCTTCGACATCGCTGCGGCCGGAAAAAGATCGTGAACGAACGGGACAAAAGACGACTGACGCGAATCATTAAACGTGACAGACGTGCAACCCTTTCTCAAATTGGCGCAGATTTCAATGCCTTCTGCATACCTTCAG
>NQII01011045.1:1556-22780 GCA_002778355.1 Clitarchus hookeri
GTTCATATGCACCCTGATCAGGGGCGCTATAGATCCTGGTGTCACCTTCACGCGTGCTACGCCTTGACGGCACAGCGCTGCTTGTGAGCACACGTGCCGGTCTGTTTGGATTCGAACCACGAGACTGTCCTGGTGTCGCCCACGTGGTCGGATCAATGTGGAGCTCACACATTTTTGTGAAGTGTCTGCTTTCCCAAACACTGATGAGATACTGTTGCTGGCAGCCAAACCCGATGTTCGTGTCGTCGGCACGGTGCTCGGCCAGGGCTGCTGCTGTTCCGCGACGCAGTGAAGGGTCCCCACAAGACCCGTGAGTTTGGCTCTCATCAAATGACCTACCTCCTTGGGAGGCCGTTTGTGCACCGTGCAGTCATCCTCTGGGTGGCTAACTTGTCATACGCAGCACGCTGGTATCGACGGCCGGACCCTGCGAGGTCGCAGGTTGTAGCGCCCCTGTTGAGACTGTCCCGTTGATGTGCTGATGAGTAGCACCGGCAGGTGCTGATAATGGGCACCCCTGTACTTGGTAGTGCTGCAGGACATGTATGGGGCTTGTGCAGTGCGACGGAGTCGTTTGGCGCAGTGTGGAAGTGTAACACTTTCGTGACCGCTCTGGTCGCTGGGGGTGGTGGTGCGGGGGCGATGGTTAGAGTGGCAATGTCGACGGGGTGTCACAGGAATCACTGTTGTGGTGTTCCCCCTCGGATGTCTGAATGGCCGCTCGCATTGACGTGATGTGTTACCCTTGTGGTGCTCTGCTGCTGACATAACAGTCGCAGGGAGACCTATTGGCTGGGTGTCCGACCCCCAGGTGTCTTCTTGACCGTGTTCGATGTGACAGGATCCCCTCGAGTAGGTGTCTTGGCGTGGGGCGCCACGATGCATGCAGGTGCTGGTGTTGCAGCATTGGGTGTCGTTGTTGGCTCGGCCTGTGTGTTCGATGGAGATTCTTGATCCCCTTCCACTAGACCTGAGAGAGTGTGACCACCGGGCGTCGTAGGTGGAGGCAACTTCTGCATGACTTGACCATCAGGTTAGCCTGTGGCTGATGCCCTAGCATCTGGTGTTGCTTCTTGCAGTTGCGCCATATCAGCGGAATCTGCTTGCGTTTCTTGTTGTATTCCAGTGTCGATACATGAACACATTTTCACCTTTGCAAGCACATAGTTGTGCGGTGCTGGAAACCCTGTCGCCCCAAGAGACACTGATGGCATTCGCTACAGGGTAAATCCATCTAATAGGACAGTACCATCCACACATGCCAACAAAAGAGGTACTCGGGGTAGTAGCGACCACTGTGCTACCCAAATACCAGAGCGCCCTGGCTCCATTAAACCACAGCCAGTTGGACACATTCATGTGCTCACTAATGATTCTAGCAGACCCCCTGTGCGAGCATAAAGACAGCTAGGCAAGTCTGTGGCGAAAAACCACCAGGTTTGGGGGAAGCCGGACAATCTCCGAGACAGTAGTACCGACGACAACATGCGAAGGGGCCCTGAACCAGTCGTACGGCAGTCGACTCGACGACCAATAAAAAAAACACGTTAGCACCACGTGTCAAATGTGCCTGTGATAAAAACAAAAAGCCCCTCTATCCTTGCAGTATTTGCCCGGGTTAGCAATACCACTGGCACAGTGACTGCCCAAGAGGTAACAAGGGGAAAGACATGTACACTAAGGATGGTCCATCACTGTCGGGAAAACAGGGAAAGTCGTCCAAATGTTACCTCGCCCCACCCTGGTGAGCTTTAACAGGCATTGACATCCCAGCAAACACTGCTGCAGCAGCTCCTCGCCGACCAGCCTGCAACAGCAAATAAGTTCATACGCATTCCAATGACATGAAGTGATATGGCCTTATTGACACGAACGCATCCCACACCTTTGTTAGGCCAGGGTTTGTTGACGTGATCGCTCCGCGATCTCGCAACAAAGCAGTACAATTAGCCACAGCCAACAACAACGGAAAAACATGAGATAAGCGTATATCACTGTCATCATACATGACCTCGTGACCAAAACCGTAGCCCTAGTCCTTAGCGAACCTCAGCAGGACGCAATTCTTGGTCTCCCTTGGTTAACCGAACAGAACACTATCGTGGAACCAGCTGCTAGAAGAATTCACTTTGGCATGCGGGAACGAAGAACAGTATAAAAATTAGATCCCTGCCCTAGCACTAATGTGGTCAGCATCAAGCTGGACGACCTGGACCACGAGGTGCCACCGGCTTATCGTGACGTGGTACAGCGAGTATTGGACGAACGATGCAAGGTGTTTGCAGCTGCTGACCCATTTACCAATATCGCCAAACATGCCATACCAACAGATCATAACCTAAATATTTCCACACTACCTCGCACCTTCCTTAACAATAAAAAAAAAATAATTAAGGAGCAAATATATGAGAGGTTTGCAGAGGGGGTGATAGAGCCAACAGAAAGTGGCTACAATTCCGCCATCACACTGGTACCCAAAAGGACAGCCATTGGTACTTTTACATCGAATTCCACCCTATCAATATGGTATTCACAAGCGTCAAGGTCATGTCTTCTCTCGATCTGCGAGTGGCTACTGGCAGGTTCTAGTAAAACTAGAGGAAAGGATGAGAAACACCATTCATGTTACCGGAAGGAAGTCGGTTTCAGTTCTGAGCTATGCCGTTTGGACTGAATTGCGCACCGTCCACCTTCAAAGCTATTATGACTCGAATCCTGGATGGTCTAGTAGGTGAATTCACACTCGTCTACTTAGACGACATCGTCATATGGCCAGAGTCATAGAAAGACCACATCTAGTACTCGGACACCTCGCCAACAATTGGCTGATGTGCCAATCAAAAGTGCCACTTCAGCAAAGCATGGTTGGACTTCTTGGGACACATCATGGACAATGACAGCAACTGCTCTAACCAAGAAACAAATGCATGTGATCGAGTTCTATGAGAGATCCTGCAACAGAAAGAGGCATGGAAATTTTTCGGCCTGCTTAACTGGTTGCGGAGTACTTGCCAAAGTTTACAATAAATACTAAACCACTCACCAGATTCATGTCCCCCAATCGAAAGTTTAACTGGAATATGTAAACAGAAGACAGCTTCCTGGCTATCAAAATCCTATTCGGAGAATGTAAAGGGCTTGCACGACATCACCCCCATAGGCACCTATATGTCCGAACAGACGCCTGTGAACAAGGCTTCGGTGCGGTCCTATCCAGCTTAGGGACAACAACGAGCACCGAATCATATACTACAGCAGTGCCAAGTTTGGAACAACAGAGAAGCGCTACGACGTCAACGACGGGGACGTCGTAGCACTTTCCCCCAACCCTTCTGAGACTGCTTACAGTGTCACAAGCGATTCACCAATCTGCACCAACATCAACGCTTCGCCCGAGGTCCGCCTTGACCAACTGTGCGAGAAAATCAAGGCAGCAAAAACAACAGCAGCAGATGCACAATCAATAATTGCAATCTTCAAACAACATACTACAGACAGGTGGCGAGTGTTTGATGACTGCAACGATTCGAACCAGTGTGGAGACAGCAACAGGTGGTAACTGTACATGACATGCTACAAATGCACCGAAGTACTTCACTTCACGCACAGTACACAATTAACAGGCTACCAAAATGCCAGGCAAACAACATGCAACGTGTTGCAACACTTTCACTGGGCTGGAATGTCCTGCAGCATGTGTCAGTACGCCCGGTCAGTACGACATGGAGCACTCCTGCGTGGTCTGGTACGGCCACTGTCATTACGTCATCGACCAACAGTCGCTGCACCAGTTGGGCCCGTGGAACACGCATGTCGTGCGTAGCGATGCGTGTCACCATCGTTCCTCTGGGAACGGGTCGTGACCCGATACCGAGTGATCCAACCGATTGCCTGTGGTGTCCCTAGATAAATCTACATTTAGGATTGGAATGAAGTGTTAGAATGTGCAGTAAATAGCATTAGAATTTATCGCCCACGAACAAATGTTCGTGAAATTCGCTCTTGGGAGATTGCGATGAATCGCAGAACAAATGCACACTACATGCATATTTAGTGAGGTGTAGAGTAGCAAGGCTAGGGTATTTGAAGTGTTCTATATAATTTTTCGAGTGCAATTGTGTGCCTAATGAAGCCAATTAATGATGTGGGTATAATTATTATTTCTTTTAACCTGACCGTTCCGGTCGTAGAGTGCCCCAAAACTTAAGATACCTAAATTTCCCATGTGCTCTGCAAGGCTTCACATAATCATATTTTGTTTTTAAATTCTCCCTCAGAATATTTCAGTTTTTTATGTGTATATGTTTAATGTTCAATATTAATGTTGTCAGTTAATTAAACTACCTCGCAGTGGAGCGAGCTCTCGGCAGTGATACCGCTCGCCATCGCCATCTCCAGCAGCCTGATTCCATGGGTGTTAGGGACCGCACGTGTGTCGCGGGGGACTTCCATACTTTGTTCTCAACACTTAACGGCAATAGGTTAACGCAATTTATTGGAACTTTTACTTAGTTTACCAACAGTCTTCCCTGCATTCGTAACACCCCTCCAACAGCTCAATTTACCGACCCCGGAGGTTTAATTACCCTTGTATGTTTTCGCGCCATTATTGTGCTTCTATCTACAGTAACAGCCACCAGCAGAACTTGTGAGTCAGGACCGGTTTAATTTTCATTGTATACATGCAACTGTGTACTCTATTCGCCAATATAATTTACTTGAGTTAACCGAAAGTTGTGAGTTCTTATTTAGTGTTGTATTTCGGGCCCTGGCCCTATCCAGAAAGTCATCGACGTCTCAAGAAGGCATTCTTCCATGTGTGTCAGTGGCTATAGCCACGTGGTCATTCGGTCCACGATCCTGAGAGCTGGCGCACATTCTATTCGAAATAGGAATATGGTGTAATATTCTGGCTTTTCTTAACATTGTCGCCGGACGACGTCCGCATTATTATCCCCGACCACTCAGGTATTGTTACTGTGTCAGAACATCAATAATTTACTTCAATCGCAAGTCAAGCGTTGTTGATTAAAGGCCTCTCCGCTTAACAGCAAGTATGGAGGTGGACACATCAACCAACCATTTTCAGGGTTTTTAGGGTAAATAGTATTTTTATCAGTGTGTAATTGGCATGTGGAGAGGCCTTAAAACTCCGCACTTAATTAATTTAATGTCATCTTAACTGTCCACCTCACAACACGCACCAATGGTGGTACTGGACTGCCAACGGTTAACGGCCTAATGCACCATAATTAACACATCTTCAATTGAGACATAGATGATCGGGAGAACAGCCTAGCCACCCGGGTGATTTGACCACGGCCCATCACAGCAGAGTAGCCGGTAAGCCACCAAAAATACATATCTGGTGAGTGTTGCCCTCTAGAACTTTACACGAGTAACAGTGCATCTACGATGTCTCTACCATTCTCCAACCCCTACGTCACATTAATTCAATGCAGAATGCCACCCTACTGATATTTTTACATTTCATATTTTCCTGTCACCTGACAAGTTCTTTTCATCCGGGAGTTGGTCCAGTGTGGTTCCTATCGTCGCCTACTCGCTCCATTGTTACACTCTTTGTATCATGAGTGCATAATATAATAGTGGATTATGCATGAATAGTAACTAATTAACTGCATTGAGTAGTATTGTAACCATTTCATGGTGAACTTACAGTGACAGGCCCTCTCCCATCTCACCAGAGATTCATCCAGATAATCACAGTGAACACTATCTGAACCACAGCTATGTCATGCGGGTCGCTAGACTGCCAGTGTTCACCTGCGATCTTCCAAATTGTTCAAGGTTTCGCTCGGCTGTCGAACATCCATGAGGCCAAAGAGTACTCGTGCCAACCCAAGACAAGATCAACCAATTTTAACTGGCGCCCATGGGATTAATTCATTTTAATTTTTACAGCTGACCTGCATGCCCGATGCGACTGAACTGCGTTTTCATTCATAGAAATTAAGGCAGAAATTAAGGGATGAATCAAGGGTTCACTTATGATTCAACTTAAAGCTGAACTTAACATCGAAGTTAAGGTTGGAGGTTGTTGGGGACCTGTGCCCTTAAATGCCAAACAGGAGGTGCTCAGAAATAATTCATGGTGTGAGCAAACACTACGAACATTTACAAACTCTGTTGAGTTACATATAGAGCAAACAAAGTGAAGCAGGTCCACAGCCTAAGTTCGCTGGGTAGGCTATGTGGAAAAGGTGTGGGCCGACAGATCTCACACATTCGTGAGAATTAAATGGATAATGTTATGCTTGTCCTGACAATGCTATATCTGGAAGTGAGTTGGCATCTTTGGGCACAGAAAGCAAAGAGTAATTAAGAGTTATGGTACCGGTACAATAAATGGTTAATAACACATTTTAAAGGTGCCAAGAGTGTCGATACTTTTTGCCGACCTCTCTGCGAGCCGAGATGTGACTGAATGATGAACAGCACACATCTACCCTTATAGGAAGGTGTTAGTCCCCCTAACATTCTATAACAGTGAAGAATGCCTTCTATGTACCTTTTTCTAAATAAATAAAGGAAACGCGAATAAAACAGTAAAACAATTGTTAGGAAATGTTAAAAAAAAATAGACAGTAAACATTTTAGTAGACAAATATTAAACATAATGAAAATTATAGAATTATTGTATAATGTATTGTTAATAGCTGAGTCAATCAATTAAAAAATATATATACGAAAGTCATAAAATATTGCAACGGCTGTACCTTCATGATTGCAAATCCATGAGTTCATTTATTAATTAATTGCTTTAATTATATATTGCCCTGCAATTAGTTGGGAAAATGTTGATAGAACATTCTCGGTGATTATGTTTGGCGCCTCACCCGAGGAGTACAAACTGCCGGGTGGGTGTGCGAGGTACAATGAGTACCCAACTAACTAACTCTGGCGCAAACACATACACAATCACTTCACTGCACTGATGTTGTTCGGTTTTGTAGCTCTGTCACGCGCGATGCGGGCACCTAGTTAATACGGTGGTGCTTTGTGGGTTCTTTAAGCAATCAGTAAATACCTTATAATATGCTACAGTGTCAAAATTAAAATAAACAGTTTTTCCTATATAAAAAATTTACGAGCACAAATGGCTAAAAAAACCCGTTCACACAATCAAATTTAACTTCTTGTAACTTCAATTTTGTAAATTTAACTAACTTTATGCTATATGACGTTATTGAATCGTCATAATCGCGGTCGTATTCTCTTTCAATTCCTTGAATGTCTTGTTTTTCTTCAAGATTTTCGTTTCGACTATGTTCTATTTCGTTTTTAACCCAAAATTTCTATCTCTTTTCACATCTCTTATGGTAGTTTTGGCAGTTATAAACTCATAATAATAGAGTTGTATCTCCATAATTTTCTTTAAAATAAGTGTGTGTGAGAGCGTGTGTGTGTGTGTGTGTGTGTATATATATATATATATATATATACACACACACAATAAATTTAAGAAATGTTGCTGGGGTTTACCTAATTATCTTCGTTTCGGTCATTAGTTATTAATATTTTTAAAGATTTAGTTAGACTTTATAATTTGCGTTTAAAAAGTTTGTGATAATTTTCTGTTGGAGCCTTCAAAGCTTTTTGTGCAATTCATTGAAAGGCAAATTAAATGATTTTTAGTTTATTAAAGTAAATTCAAGTTATTGATTTCTATCAATTATTTATCGTTTGGAAGGGCCTTAAGAATAGAAAATTTTAAATATTTAGCAGTGCCAGGCTTTAATTAGTAATGTCAAATTCAGCCGTATGCCAAAGTTGCTGCAAGGTTAGATAGTAATGTCATTTGCGGGAGGTGAATAAATAGAGACGTTTTCATCATTACCAGAATTAACATGTTCATTTACAAAGATTATGACGACTTATTGTATACGTTTCCGTCCCTTCCTAGATGTTGCATTTAAATATATACAATGTTAAATATAATATTTTAAAAGAGTATTGTTACTAAATTTGCTAGTACCATACAGTACATAATCCTGAATATGTGTTAAAATGTGTTTACAACACGCCAAAATAGCTCAACAGAATTGAATATAAATTTAAAAATTATTATTTTTTTTTTTTCGAAATTCTCCTTGAAGCAAATACCTTTCTTATACAAAATTAAAATGTTTCCAATATGTCTACTAAGTGGTAATCGTTTGTTCTCTTTTATATTTCCTTACCGTTCCTCCTTCCTCTTCAATTCTTCCATGGACGTAGGGTTTTGTGAGCATATTATTTATATTAGAAGTCTGGAAAGTGTGTGGTCGCTGGTATTGTATTTAGTTGACGCTCTCAATTGTTTTTCAGTTCCGTCGTAACTTATTTCCGCTCGTATTTGACAACAAGTCGAAAATGGCAGAACAGTGTCCAAATAAAAATGACATACAGATGGTGTTCAAGAGGTTGCGTTCAATAACGCATAATAAGGTATGCAGAAACAAACATTTGTTTGAGCCTTAATTTTTAGAAATATATGCAAATACGTGTATTGATTACAACTTGTAACTGTCAAGTTTCTGATTCCACATTTCGCAGTTTTTTTTATAATTATTTTTTAAGTTTATGCGGACGTTGTTTTTGATGGTATGCTAGATGGTTTAACTTGCTAGAAGCCTGGTTGTGTGGATCATTGTTCTTACTGCAGTGAACATATGCTGCCACACTGTAGTATAAAACCTTGGCTGATCAAGCTATGGAACTAGGAGCTCAGTGTACATTTCTAAAATGTGTAAAAATTTGAATAATAGAAAATTAAGTAAGGAACTCAAGTATATAAGTATCTAGGGATTGTATTGCAGGGAGACCTCGGATGAAAAAAACAGTTATAGAGGGTGGAATGTAAAGGGAAGAAGGGTTTTGGGTATGTTGGGAAGGGTTCTGATGGGAGTCAGCAGTGGGGTGAAGGAGAAGGCATATGGCACAATGGTACGGCCTATGTTATAATATGTGGCAGCAGTATGGGACCCGTACGTGGAGGTGGAGGTGAGAGAGCTAGAATGTGCAAAGAAGGTCAGTAATATTAGTGAAGGGTAGGTGGAGAAGACGGGCAGGAAGGTGAGGACCAAGGGAACTATAGGCCATCAGTGATGATAAAAGAAATGTGGTGGAGCTTGTTGAAGGATAGGAGGAAAGTTGAAAGGCTGGTCAGGATGCATAGGGTGGTGAATGGAGAGAGAGGGTGGGGAAGGTTACGCTGCCAGCTAAGTAAGGGTGTGTTTAGAGGGAGAAGAAACAAAAGTGAGAAGCATCAGAGGGTGTGGAGGAGAACTGAGCGGAGTAGGCTGGTTATGTTTCTGAAGTCTGTGAGGAAGTGGAATGTGTTGCAGGAGGAATTGATATCTCTTGCAGAGTTCAGGAAGGGCATGGAAGTGGAGTTCGGTCGGGTAGGGGAGAGGCGAGAGAGCTTGCCACCGGGCGGTAGCCCAATTGCGGGTTATTATTATTATTTTAAGGTACTCATAGATAACCTATATTTTTTTTTCTTATTTCCAGTTATGTATTTTTGTCACCACAGGTGTGTTTTGACTGCAATGCAAAGAATCCCACCTGGGCGAGCGTAACATATGGAGTGTTCATATGTATCGACTGCTCGGCCGTGCACAGGAGCTTAGGTGTTCATTTGACCTTTGTTAGGTCGACGCAGCTCGATACAAACTGGACATGGCTGCAGCTGCGACAGATGCAGCTGGGCGGAAATGCCAATTCGGTGAGTCGTACTTGGCTTGTGTACTTTAAATGTTTAAGTGTCATAGGTAATTATTGAGAATAGGGGATTTTCTGAAGGAAACACAGTACACCAACAAAAGTAACATAGTTAAAATACGAGGAGTTCGGCTGCTTTGTTTACGTCGGACGCCATGTTGAATAGTCATGTGATGCTGTCAGCGGAGACGTGAACTGCGTTCAGTTACTGTTTAGATGCAATACAGTGTGGTTCGTGAGTTGTCTTGTCCAAATCAGACTGTGCGAATGCTTGTGTTTAAGAATGGAGTGCACAATTACAAGTGCTTCTGTGCGTTACAGTCGTCTATGTGGCTGGTGTTGCTTGGATGTTTTAGTAGATCATGGTGTTTTGTAGAGTGAGGTAAGGTGCAAGTCATGCATGATGGTAATTGAATTGGCCGAGGACAGTGGAATTGTACCCGCCGCGTACCTAGGTGAGTTAATTCCAATATGTCCGGTATGTTTTACTGTTACTTTAAAACCCAAAAATCCTAGGATAGAATTAAATCATATGTTAGATTAAAGCTCTAAAATCGTAGATTATAATGAAATTGTATGTTAGATTAAAACCCTATAATCCTAGGTTACATTAAAACCCCACAATCCTAGGTTAGATTAAAAATGTAAAATAGTGATTCACTCATCGTGGGGATGTTTCAGTTAGGTTAGGTGGACACATATTACGAAATTGGGTGGACAAATGTTAAGTTAAGTTGTTTTTATTTTTTTTGTATTTTTAGTGATTTCACCTCACAATTTTCCTGATCTTCATAGTCCTCCCACTATCGTATTTGTGGTTTGTGGAGGAGAACGGAGCGGGGTAGTCTGGTGTGGTAGTGGAATGTGTTGCGGGAGAAATTAGTATCTGTGAGGGGGATTGCAAAGTTCAGGAAGGGCATGGAAGTGGAGTTTGGTTGGGTAGGGGAGAGGTGAGAGAGCTCGCCACTGGGCGGTAGTCCAATTGGATGTTATTATTATAATATTATAATTACATTCTCTAAATGTTGATTTATAATTTTCAAACATAAATCTGTATATGTATAACAAATATAAGAATAAACAATGAGACACTGATTTTTTTAATTGGTATTAATAAGTAAAAGCAAATTTTCATTAAAAACCAATAACTTTAACAAATAGCAAAATTTTGTTACACATCTAGGTGCATAATTATATTATATTTGCTGGTAAAACCCAGTATTTTACGGTAAGAACCAATTTTTTTTGCCAGTGGCATGGGAATTTACTGAAAATTGGTGGTAATTTTGCCAACCCTGCAATAAGCCTACAACACAAAACCTTACAATAATAATACTTAAACAAGCAAATGTGCTAATGAATCTCATGAACCAAAAAAATGCTCAAATGGAATCAAGACCAATTGAATTACAAAAGTTAAAATAATCATATTTTGAATAAAATACATGTGCTAATAAGAATTTCTTAATTTTATTTTAAAAGATTTGAGTATTTAACAAGGTAAGAAAGTAATTCGTAAATATATTGGCATGTAAGAGTAAGGCTGGGTTTATAAACTACTAAGAAACTTCAGCATGCAAGAAACGTAAAAAGATGCAAACAATTGAATGCATGTATTTCAAAGCTACAGTTTATAAACTACACAGGATGCAAGAACGTAACGCAAGAGTTGGTCAACTTTCAACTTCTTGCGTTTTGTACCTTCTAAATTACCAGTGAGCAACTGCAAAATTGTTTTACACTCATACAGAAGGCTGTTATTTTCATTTATTGTATTTGCTTGTACAATGACTTTATGCCTACAGGTATGTGATGAATCATTAATAGAGTATAATATGAGCGGGTAAAGAAAAAGTAGATTTTTTTCTGCAGCGGGCTCTTTGTTTTAAGTGCAAATTCCACACTGAAATCTTCGTAAATAACATAATAAATAAAATAACTACCATAGTCATATCTACAATGAAAAATACAATAGAATCAGGCTTTAGAATTTAATATATTCATAGTTCACTAGTACACTGCAGATAGTAAGATTATGTTCACAGGCTGCAGTTTGTAAAACACATATGTAGTTCTTTGCAAATGAAACAGGCAACATGTACCTTGTGTCAGTGTTGCACCCGCTAAGTAAGTATTACCTCTGACGTTGCATTTTGATTATATAGCACTTTTTGATAACAAAAATAGTTACGTTAAGATTTTGTCTAAATAAATGATTATGTATTTTTGTAAATGCCTTTTACCAACTTCAAAGCTTACAAATTAACACTGATAAATAACTAAACTGCCACTAGGTTAGTATGGACAAAACTGGATTAACTGTAATAAACGAATGCATGTGACACTTGAAATAACTATTTTTAGAAGTTGCCCAATGACGTCAAAACAATGGAGGCATTATGCACTCGCATCATAACAGCCGCTTAAGTACTGTTTTTAAGTAAAAATTATTGAAGTAAAATGCCTTGAATACTAAAAGCACTTTATTATAAAAGATCGGACAAACATTGTCTTGGATGAACAACACAACAACACTTAAACAAGATAAGCATAGAAGAAAAAAAACTTGGAGGTTATTTTTACTGTGACAAAGAAGAAACCATAGAGATAGGAGGACTGAATAGTGGCGCTATCATAAAGAATTTTACTTAACACTTAAAACTAGATACTTTAACACTTTCCCTTGTTAAATAAAAATTCACAAAAAAAATACAAACTCTATATAAGTCCCATCTTGTCACACAACATCCGCAAACGAGGGGCGGCTAGTGGCTTGGTCATGATATCTGCAACTTGATGCTCTGAAGTAACTTTATCGACAGCCAGTCTACCTTCTGCTACATGCTCTCGAATGAAGAAGTGCTTTCTTCGGATATGCTTGGTTCTACGATGATTTTCTGCAAGTCTGACAGCTGCAGCATTGTCTATCTGTAGAACTGGAACTTCTTTTAACTTACTCATTCGGCTCAATAGATGACTAAGCCAAAATATTTCTTTTGAGGCTTCACTAGCAGTGACAACTTCTGCTTCTGTGGTAGAATCGGTAACTGATCCCTGACGTTGACTGAGCCATGAAACAGCAGCGCCTGCATAAGTTATTACAACACCTGTTGTTGATCTGCCTGTTTTGAGGCATCCGTCAAAATCTGCATCAGAAAAACAACCAAGAATCCCTTTCTCTGCATTGTGCCGATATAGAAGGCCATAATTAAGGGTGCCTGCTATATATCTGAAAACTNCAAGAATCCCTTTCTCTGCATTGTGCCGATATAGAAGGCCATAATTAAGGGTGCCTGCTATATATCTGAAAACTCTCTTAAGTCTGGTAATATCTTCAGCAGTAGGATTTTCAACTCTAGACCTATTTTTAGGCTGACTTATCCGATTTTCAGGTCTACAGCCTAACATCAGGTACATTAGTGAGCCTATTGCTTGGCGATTTGGAAACTGATGTGCTCTTTCTGTTGCTTTCCCTGAAATCAAACTCTCTTGACTCTGAAGCATTGGTGAAGAAACTGATTTACAACCGACCCTAAAAAATACGACACTTCTTCAGATGTAATTTTAAACTCAGCTTGAAGCTGATCTAAAAACTTCTTCTACTCTACTGGTAGAAGCTATGANTAGAGTGGAAATATACCATTTTCCGTGAATTAGTCTTACTTTTTACAGAAAAGCCCCTAAACTTAATAATTACCCTTCTTAATTTTATTTTAAAAGATTTGAGTATTTAACAAGGTAAGAAAGTAATTCGTAAATATATTGGCATGTAAGAGTAAGGCTGGGTTTATAAACTAGTAAGAAACTTAAGCATGCAAGAAACGTAAAAAGATGCAAACAATTGAATGTATGTATTTCAAAGCTACAGTTTATAAACTACACAGGATGCAAGAACGTAACGCAAGAGTTGGTCAACTTTCAACTTCTTGCATTTTTACTTGCGTTTTGTACCTTCTAAATTACCAGTGAGCGACTGCAAAATTGTTTTACACTCGTACAGAAGGCTGTTATTTTCATTTATTGTATNATTTTTACTTGCGTTTTGTACCTTCTAAATTACCAGTGAGCGACTGCAAAATTGTTTTACACTCGTACAGAAGGCTGTTATTTTCATTTATTGTATTTGCTTGTACAATGACTTTATGCCTACAGGTATGTGATGAATCATTAATAGAGTATAATATGAGCGGGTAAAGAAAAAGTAGATTTTTTTCTGCAGCGGGCTCTTTGTTTTAAGTGCAAATTCCACATTGAAATCTTCATAAATAACATAATAAATAAAATAACTACCATAGTCATATCTACAATGAAAAATACAACAGAATCAGGCGTTAGAATTTAATATATTCATAGTTCACTAGTAAGATTATGTTCACAGCCTGCAGTTTGTAAAACACATATGTAGTTCTTTGCAAATAAAACAGGCAACATGTACCTTGTGTCAGTGTTGCACCCGCTAAGTAAGTATTACCTCTGACGTTGCGTTTTGATTATATAGCACTTTTTGATAACAAAAATTGTTACGTGAAAATTTTGTCTAAATAAATGATTATGTATTTTTGTAAATGCTTTTTACCAACTTCAAAGCTTACAAATTACCACTGATAAATAACTAAACTGCCACTAGGTTAGTATGGACAAAACTGGATTAACTGTAATAAACGAATGCATGTGANCACTGATAAATAACTAAACTGCCACTAGGTTAGTATGGACAAAACTGGATTAACTGTAATAAACGAATGCATGTGACACTTGAAATAACTATTTTTAGAAGTTGCCCAATGACGTCAAAACAATGGAGGCATTATGCACTCGCATCATAACAACCACTTAAGTACTGTTTTTAAGTAAAAATTATTGAAGTAAAATGCCTTGAATACTAAAAGCACTTTATTATAAAAGATCGGACAAACATTGTCTTGGATGAACAACACAACAACACTTAAACAAGAATAGCATAGAAGAAAAAAAACTTGGAGGTTATCTTTACTGTGACAAAGAAGAAACCATAGAGATAGAAGGACTGAATAGTGGCGCTATCATAAAGAATTTTACTTAACACTTAAAACTAGATACTTGAACAAAAATAACATAATGCAGATTTTTATGCAATCAACTATACGTAATTATTGTCTTTATTACAAGTTATTCCTGTACATTTAAACCATTTTATTAAACTTGCATGTTTCCTATTTATATCACAGTGGCCTAACTGGCCTTATGTTTTGATTTTAGGTGAATCCATGAACTTGTTGAAGTAAGCTGGCAGCACCAAACATTTAACTTCTGTCTTTTCTGAGATACATTATTTACTTTCCCGAATTCTCTTATTTAAAAAAATTATCTTTCACAAAATAATCAATGTCGAAACTTATGATGATAAAACATAACAGTTTGAAGGCCTTTTTTATTGGAACATCTGCAAACTTAACTAATTTAAAACTACTGAGTATGTTCCAGTTGTGGTTTCCAGTTAATAAAATGCTTATGTGACATGATTTTGGCTTTAAAACTGGTGATGTTGTTGTTATTTACTTTCCAATAGCACGCCTTTATGGCCTACAGCATCACATCTTCACCATATCCACTACTGTACTGAACTGACAATGTTTCTCTCATCTAGCAATATTGCTATGTTATAAAAAAAGGACCCTCTAAATTGCATAAAAAACGGTACAATAATTGCAGAATCCACAATTATTAAGACAATTTTTAAATACTATAAATGGATCGGCAAAACTCCATAATAGATAATTAATAATTAAGTACAGTTCACATGCTATAACTATTTGACTTACCTTCAACCAAAAAAATGGTTCAACGCATTTTCAAAAAGTCACACACAGGAATTTTCACGTCAAGTAAGCAAACAAACATTCGTCAATCACAAACACCTTCACAGAACTCTTCTACTCTGCAGATCTTGGATGCTGTGGTAGCTAACAGTGTAGCCAAACTAAAAAAAAAAAAATATTTCTCGTAACTGATTACAAAATCCTGGTACCAGAGTTGGTTTTACAACAGTGAGAAATCTTTCTAGTTGGAGCGAAATTTTCTCACTAGCATACGACAGTATATGAATTCTCGCATATAAACCCAGAATTCTCCTTATGTTTAAGAATTCTCGTACACTTAACGGAACTTGAGGACTGTACACCGGGTGGGTTGCCGGCCTTACCTGGCCTGGTCAAGAGTCGACTCGACAGTCGAACCAATATGTAAAAGGCAATAAAGACGCACTCAACAGCGTTCTGTTGTGTGTGTTTTGTCACGGGTGAGTGGCAACGGCCATAAATGTCTCTTGACGGTTCATACAATGAGCCCACAAGGCATGATATCTGCCCTCATTTTTTCTGGTTAACAACTGAAATTCATGCAGTATTCAAGGTTTTTTCCTTATGCTTAAATGTCACGCATTTTCCCCACTTTTCCAGGATTTTCCAGTTGGTGGCCACCGCTGTATATGGACATTACTAATCTCAGTTAACATGAATTTCATGGTGCCATCATGATTTTTTTTTTGGATTTTACGTTGTGTGGAAGTTTGAGTTTATCAGAAGTTGAGATTCGTCATATTTTAGTGTGTTCTGAGTATTTAGTAGATCATTTTGAAAACAGTAATTGAATTGGCTATTAGCAGCACCTAATTTCTGTCGCATCTGCCCATTAGGACTAGTACTGGTAGTAAGGAAATAGAGTAATATAAATAAGCGTTTTCAGCCTGGCATGTGGTCAGAAAGAAGTAATTTGTGTATTAACTTTTACTTGTTGTTTACTTAAACTGTATCAATGTCATGAGTATTTGCGTCAAATGTGTCATTTTCTCTGCATGTCATAGATTTTCATACCACTTTCTGTAATGACGTGAATAGTGTTATTGTCAATGTTGGCAATGATAGTTTTTTTTTCTTTAAAGGTTTGCAATTGTTGGGACTTGTTACCTAAATAGGTGCAGCCTCCACGCTTGCTATCACCTGCAGGCCAGGAAACAAAGTGGCAAAATTTGTATGAATTTTTTAATTTACTCTGGCATTTGCAGACATGTTATCTTTTTACTCAACAATTTGCCTTGATCTTCCATAGCCCTTCCCACTAGCGTGTTTGAGTGTGTATTGCAAATATACCAGTGGTAGTTTCAGCATGATCAATACTGCAGATACATTCCATTTTCCAGTTGTAATTTCATGTTTTGTAGAATAGCCTCTAATCTTTTATAATTAGCATAACTGACTTTAATTGTATGTAGGCACACTTGTCCGCGATGTCAGCACATTCTTAGGGAAGTTGAAAAAAAATTATTGATTAAAATTTAAGCTATTGCCTAAAAAAATTAATCTTATTAAAAATAAAATTATTATTGGCTATTAATAAAGTCTCAAAGATTGTTCGTTCAAATTTTATTAATAAAATTTAAAAAAAATTAACCCATAATTTAGTTTTATAAAATTATAAATACACACAAATCCTGTCATTAAAAGAACCTTTTACAGCAAAACTGCTTATGTATGCACCTGTTATTAAGGAGCTATCATGTATTTACATTTTTCACACATAAAACACACTTGAATCTCAAAGTGGCACTGTTCCCATCACATTCAGCTTGTTCAAAAAGGAGCGCTTAAAAATTGATACATTTTTACAGGAATTATTTAATTAACTGTAAGAGTGTAACTTTCCACATTACCAGATAATGCAGTGAGACTATCAAATTACAATATACCTAAGGACCTAGTGGTGACTAAATGTTGATTTAGCTTCATCAGTCAGTGCTTATGTTAATATATAGTTACTGGCGGTAATTTTTTAAAGGTCAGTTTCCAAAGAATTACCTTAAGCATTTGTACATGAGTACGTTTTGTGATTATCGGGCATTAAAAATACTGTTGCGCGTATACCTTTCCCCACGCCCGGAGAGCATCCCTTCTTGACACATCGGGAGGGGGTGGTGTATCACCATGCTTGACATACCCACCCTGACCCTTCCCTGGTCGCCTGAGAAGGGTGAAGGGAATTGACAATTATGTGAGCTGATGCCACCACCCCTCTCTCCCTGCTGGAGCGGTCGAACGAAGAAGAGGACCGACAGCGGAAGTGAGAGAGACTGCGGTGGATGTGTGTGTTCTGTGATGAGTGAAGTGCACGAGTGCTATGGAGATTGAGTGACTACACAAATAGTGTGTGCATGTGTATGGAAGCACTCGGGGTGCTCTAGAACATTCTGGACAGGAAACACTGCTGATATGTGGATTGAAATAAGGTGCGATTTGAATAGACGAGTAATTGCGACTTTAATGTAAATACTGAAACTATCAGATAGCAAATATACAATTTTAATTAGTAATTCAGTAGTTGGTAGAATACTGTTTATAAAGATTGGTTGTAGGTGTTTGTGTTAATTTCTGTGAGGTCAGACACAATTATGTAAATTTTAGTTGTAAATAGCAAGTGATAGCCATCGTTCAGAGTTCGGAGCTGTTTTTTATTATCTGTAATAAAATTAGGAAATTATTATTAACTCTTTTAATCAAGACCTTTATTCTTAAAGAACCTGGCCACACCAACAGACTTTGAAAATATGTAAGACTTGTGTCCAAAGTGGAATGGAGGCATTTTTTTTAAAACGAATTGTTTTGTAAATAAGATTATTCAGTAGGCAATTAACAAGTATGATGAATTAAAAAAAATATATAGAAGTTGAATGCTACAAAATTAGTAAAGCTTTGCAGAGATTGTGATAACTAAGAAAATTGTTGCAAATATAGAACCACTGCGTATTTTAATTGGACTAAGTGGCCAAATAAGTAGCTTTAGGGAACCTACGAGTAGTGTAAATGAATCTCTAACTATCCAGATATGTAGTATTAGGGAACTAAAAGACAAGAATTATTTCGTTAACACAGTCTATTACAGTGTTAACAAAATAATGGACAGAAAAATGGTGTTAGTAAAGCAGTGTACAGGAAAATAGATAATGAGAATGTGGCTAGGAAAATAGGCAGTATGAGTGAAAATGTAGACTGAAACATTGAAGGGATCAGCGAGTTATGAATAACAACATAGTTTGGACAAGAAAATTAATAGTGTTAATGAAAGGATGGACAGAGTCGAGTACAAGGTGGACCAGAAGGTGAGCACACTTAAAAAGGAATGGTACAAATTCCTACTGCAGCAACAAGATGATTCTCGAGGCCAGTTGCCGAGAGCTGAGATTGACCACTACTGAACTGACGAATGACGGCAGCGAGGGGAGAGAGACTGTGGCGGACGTGCATGTGTGTTTGGCAGCTGCGAATGAAGCACGTGAGTGCTGCGGAGAGAGTAGTGTGTGCATATATACGGGATTGCTCAGGGTGCTACAACATTCTGGACAGGAAAGACGTGATATCTGGTTTGAAATAATGTGGGACTTGAATGGACGAGTAATACTGGAACTGTCAAATAGTTAATTTCTATTATTTTTGTGAAATGGGCAATTGTGTAAATAATAGCTGTAAATAGTGATAGCCATTGTTGTCAAGATAAAAAGTTTAGAGTATTGTTATACGCTCGCTGCTTTGCATTGCTTGCGAGAGTGGAAATATATGAAGGTCATGCATGTAACCCAAGAGCAGGCGGCGAAGTCAAAGACCAGCTCATGCATGGCGCCGTGATAGGTCTTTTGCAGCTCGCGTACTCCTGACCTTCAGCAGGTTGAATTTCTGCTTGTATCTGAAGAATGCTCTTGATAATGACCTAGTTTCTCTCAGCGTGACTCGGGGTGTGGCGAACCTTCCAGATCAAGGCCAGCGATAGTATGAGAGTTGACGATTGTCTGGAGTTTGGGCAATTGCGTGGCCTTGAATGATATATGACGAGTGAAAAGAGTAGCGAGTAGCGAGAGAAGTGACCAGCGGGAGGAAAATCTGGGACTGAGCATCGGTGCAGTGAAGAGTGTGACTGTCAAGCTGAAGTATTAGACTGGATGCATGAGTGAAAGACATGATGGCAACAAAGACGGAACATGGGCTAATGATGAGTGTGGGTTGACTATTACCAGACACGTTGAGAAGGACGTGAATAGAGTTGAGATACACATTAAATACTGCGCTCATTGAGAAATACAAAAAGTTACAGTGGACATACATTAATGCTTTAAATAATAGCTGTGTGAATAAATTTAAATCAAATTTCTTTCTCACAAGCTCGGATACGCCCTTCAGGCATAGTGTAACAGTATTTTTTTTTTTATATAAATAAAATGAAGACATTTTTAACTCTCGTATTTAATTAAGAACTCCGTCCCTTAAAGAACCTGGCTAGGCCAACAGACTTAAAAAATTTGTAACAATACATATTGTTATCTGTAAGGAAATTTTTTGAACTAGAGGTGACAACAAACAAAGTTTTAATAATATTAAGTCTGTAAAAATGTATTATTGTTATAAAAAAATTAAAGAAATTATAGTTTGCACTGTAACCAATGGTTTATGTAATATTTTGTAACACATCAATTTTATATAGTTCAAAAGTAATAAAATTGTTTGCAGTTTACAATTTCCTGTTACCTTGTGTGTGGTGGTTGTAAGTCCTGAAAGTAATCCAGTATCTTACTATATCAAAACAATTCTTCTCATTTGTAACACTCTCTTGATTTCATGTGGAAAATAACAATTACGTACTTAAATTATTATTTTCTTGTGCTTCGTTTATTTTTTCCATAAAAAAATTAAAGTAGGTTGCTCTTAGTGATCAAGTGTAGTTTTTGTTGGTTGATTATAAAATTTATAACATAATTTAATAATTTAGCATTCTTTGAAATCTCAGTCTTCTTTGTTTCAGTCAACATTTTTCAGGCAACACAACTGTACGACAACAGATGCCCAGCAGAAATACAATTCAAGAGCTGCCCAGCTGTACAAGGAGAAGTTGCATCACTTAGCTATACAAGCTATGAGGCTACATGGCACTAAGGTACCAACTAATTTACACGTGCGTGCCTGTTCAAGTGCAATTAAATATAGTATATTACCAATACTGTGCTGAATCATATTGTTTGTGAATTCAGATTTCCTGTCCACAGATGGTGAAAAATATTTATTGATTTATCTTAAAGCATTTATATTTTGGCTTGTGGTGTTACATAATTAGAATTTCTATTTTGACTTTTTACCCTAATTGTTGCACTAATTAACATTTCAGTTTTTATGTATAAAGAAAACTTGTACTGAAATTTAAACATATAGTAAAGAAAACCAAATACTTCTAATGTCCAGTTGTGAAATGCCAAAGATTTATCTATATGCTTTGTCATATTGCAATAACAAACAAAAACACTGAAATATCAGTAGCGACTGGAATATTTCACAAATGCAAAATTTTTGTGAAATTTCACAAAATTTGGAGAGGAATGCAAAAAATACATTTTCCATGTGAACACATGTAGGTCACATTTCCCCCAGCCCTCAAATGTAGGACAAATTTCCCCTGCCCCTCGAATGTAGGACACATTTCCCCCA
>NQII01011046.1:17756-41578 GCA_002778355.1 Clitarchus hookeri
TTCCCTCTTCAGTTTGCTACGGATTTTGTCAGAAATGCTACGAAAATTAGTTTCTCTCATCATACAATATATTTTGTAAATGATAGATATGTTATACAAAATAATGAGTTATCACTTTAACGTTTGAAATGTAAACCTTAATTTAAATATGGAAATAATTATTTATTCTCTCAAGTTTTGAAAATTTAGTTAAATGCAAAAATAGCGATTTTTTTTATCTTTGAATCATTTCAAATATGTAAATTGTAACTAAAATAATACATAAAGAGAAAAAAATTGCAAAACGATTTTGCTAATGTCTTTTAAAAACAAAAATTCTGGTAAGATATAATACTATAATTAATAAAAAAAATTTCAGGACTCGTAAACTATTAAGGGAAATATTGTCTGATTCTAGGGATTCCGTAATAAAGATCAACCGGTGATTTCTCTACCACCATTTATTTTTTTCTGTGATTATTTCCGTTAAGTAACTGCTACATATTGTGATTAATTGTAAAATAAAGCACCAAGAAGGGTTTTATATGCGTAAAATTTTAATTGTAATTGCATGATTTCGCACGTCTTTTTGTTTGAGATCTGCTAAATGAAAACAATATTAATATTTTAATCGTAATAGATGATAACTTTATATGCTATATAAGTTGTAACGAACAATAGTAAAAATGTATTATGGCAGTTTTTAATTTTCCTTGGCATCATCTATGGAACTACCGTGTACTCTATGCAATATAAATTGGCAAACGTATTTATATCAGCCTGTAAGTGGTTATGGTTTTAAAAAACTTCTCTCTAAGGCTGAAAGGCGTACATTTTATTAAGGTAATAGTATTTCGTGTACATAAATCAAACAAAGTGAAAAAAAATTATGTTTTATAAACAATTAATTTAACATGCTCATTTCCAAAGACCAAGATATTAAAGATGAAAGGATAGTAGCTAGCTCTTCTTTTGGTAGATTTAGAGAATTTAGCATAATAAAAAAAATTTACAATCTTCCGGTGCAGAAATGATTTACTTGATAATAATTGTACAGCTTGTGGTATATTAAAAAACATACTCCAGAAAGAACATATGTTGGCCCAATTGTTGGCATTCGGATGGAAATATTGGCTTAGTAGTATGTTGGAACACACACGATAGTACAAAGTCGTCCCAACGTAATATGCCGATAAAGATTTGTAACCACGAATATGTTATGAAATTACTTAGAGCTTCTCAAACATGGTTCCACTTATTCAGAAAAAATCTAAATATACAGCAAATATAATTTTATGAAACATTTTAAAGGTTGGTTGATAGTTGGTAACAAGCTGGTCAATATACTGTTTGGAAGTGGTATGTATTTTTTATTGGGCCAAAACATCTAATGTGAAATTATGTAAGAGACTTTTTGAATGCTAACTATGACAATTTCTTATATTTTACTAACCACAAATGTTTTTCAAGGCCCGAGATCCTTTCACTTTGAAATATTTTTAGTTTGTTATACGTAGTGGAGTCAATAAGTACTTCGACGCCGTGATGTGTCGGAGCACCAGTCAGTCGGCGAACTTATTGGCTGTGATAGTAGGTTGTGACAATGCTGGGACAACATCCTGTAACCGACATTATTCCAACACTGAGAAATACCACATTTCTGAATAAATAAGACTATGTCGCATGTTTTCTTGTAAGCTGTGGTTTTTTAACACCAAACCATGTCTTGTTTAAAATTTACTTTGTTGTTCGTGCATTCGTTGCGTGTTGGAAAATATACTGTCGTCTATTCGCTCGATCAACATTAAACAACATAATATCACTAATAGAAAAAAATCGTTATAAATATAAAAAATAATTTTTGTAGCATGTAAAACTTTTTGAACTTGAATTTTTTCTTAATACTCTCTTTTGTTTCTTACGTGTTGAGACAAATTTGTTAACATAACACTTGTTGATAAGTACTTTATGTTAGGCCAACATTGCATTCAAATCACAATGCCGTAATAATATATTATTAATATGATATAAATGAAAGTTTTATATATATCCTTTTATTCTCTTTATTCTTCCTTTAAGAATAAGTTTGTTATAATCGGTTGTATGTATGTTGCTTATTTGTTGGAAAATATACTGTTGTTACTGGAAGGTATACGTATGTTTGGCCAACGTCTCCTGGAATTTGGTTGGTAAATTTGGAAATACGTTTTGTTGGAACACAAATCATTGGTTCTAATTGTGAAATATTATTTTACATTTTATGTTGGTCCAATGTCATCACATCCAGACCAAATTCAATTTTATATCTATGAGAAGGATTTTGAAATAAGTTAAAATTCAAATGTGTAAACAAAATATTTAGAGCGAAAATTTTAAAATAATTTGAAGCATTAATTGCTTGTAACGAATATTAGCATTACATTAATTTATACTATTTGAAGTAACTTACATCTAATTATGGCAAAAACTTCGAAGGATGTGGTCATGGAATTTAGTTTTACTTTTAATAGTTTAAGATTGGTTCACATATTCATATGTAAGCGTATGGTGGGATGCATGCTTGTTGGAATAAAAACTGGCAATTATATGTGTCAGTTTTCAGTTCAGTCGTACACACATGCTAGAGAAAATTATCCTGCGACGTTCCATACTTTGACACAACAAAATGCTAAAATAGAAATATACAAAAAATTTACATAAGTTATTTTGCATGTGATGATAGTAAAATAAATTAAATGGGAGTAAAATAAAACTTATTATTATTTTAAGGAATATAAGAAAATAATGTGAACAGTAATGTTTATATCTGCGAGGCATTCGTGTATAGAAAGTCTTTCGTTATGGAGGATTTTCTTAATTTCTTTTATTAAGGTGTTTGATGTACCTTGGCGAGGAGGTGCGATGTCACTTAGAACAAGCAGAAGGGGCCGCGGTGACTGAGCGCTTAGACTGTTCGCCTAACACTAAGGCGAGCCGGGTTCAATCCTCGGCCGGATCAGTCCCGGATTTTCGCAAGTGTGAATCGTGCTGGACGATGACGGGCTGGCGGGTTTCCTCTGCGATCTACCGTTTCCCCCGCCCAAGCATTCAGACGATGTTCCATTCTCACCCCATTTTACCCTGATCGGCTCTCAAGACCTCATTGTTAAGAGCCGCCCAAATATCTGAACTCAAATTACCAGGAAGTCAGTCAATGTTAGTTGATCTTATTGTCCCTCATATTATACTCATTGTGTTTTTTTAAGTGTAAATCATTAATATTAACATATTGCCTATTCAACCGATACATAGCGCATTATAATTTTGTTGAATAGGCGTTACTTTAGAATTATTGATGCACAACTGAACAACACAATGAGGACATATCATATCAGTGACAATAAAATAAAATTCCATCTACTAGCTCCAACTGGATGCAACGTTAGTCCGCCTCTTCGTGGTGAACCCTAGGTAATGATAAATGGACTAACAAATATATGCAGCTAGACAATCCTAGGATCTCCTGGCTTTTGAAAGGAAGCATATATATCTAATCTATGATTTAAATAATAATTAAATGAGGAATAAAAATGTGACATTATAAATGTTTAAATAAATTTCCCATCATATTGAGCTATAAACCGCTTAACAGTTTAACTGTGATTGTTTGATTGTTGTAGCATTTATTACCACAGCTAAATTTACTTTGTAAAAATCTATTCTTCAAATATGAAATGGCAAAATAGCTCAAATAAGAACTTTAACTGTGCGTGTGACGAATAGAGTACACTTAGTTTCTGTATCTAGTAAAAATAATTTACTTAATTATTTAAAACAAATTTAAATGTTTGTGTCACTAAAGTTTAATAAATCGCAATATTAAAACAACGATGGCTTTTAAACTATTCAAAGTGCATATGTACGACGTGAACAATACATAGGTGAATAAGGGGTGGGGAGGAGAAAAAAATGTAAGTGGGAGAAGCCCAAAATAAAATTATACTAAAAGAACCATACGATGTCCACGGGAAACTAAGTACTTTTGAGAATGTTGTGTATAATTCCAACATATATAATATTATCATTGAGATGGTCTTGATCCCTTTAATCACGCCATGATCTAATTAAACTGTGATATTATTATAAAATAAATTGTTTTAAGGATCTGCTAAATCTTATACATAAATACATATATGCAGAAAGAGAAGAAATCATTTCAGTTTTCACGATTGATTACACATCGCCTGTAATAAAACGTTAAGGTATAGAACTATTTTCACTTCATAGTAACCAGCTTTACCGTACTCACACCAGTAAGTGTGCCCGTTAAAATACACTGAAGAGCCAAAATACTTGTATAGGCGTGCGTATGCAAATAACAGAGGCATGGAACGAATCAGAGTAACGCGATGCGGTCGGCAGTTATATCGGTTACTGCTGCTACAATGGCAGGTTATCAATATTTAAGTGAGTTTGAAGTGGTATTATAGACGGCGCACGAGAGAGGGGACATAGTATCTACGAGGTAGCGATAACATTTGGATGTTCGCGTACGACCATTTCACAAGCGTACCGTGAATATCGAGAATCCGGTAAAACATCACATCTTCGACATCGCTGCGGCTGGAAAAAGATAGTGAAAGAACAGGACAAATGATAAAGTGACGAGAATCATTAAACGTGAGAGACGTGCAACCCTTTCTCAAATTGGCACAGATTGGATTTGTGGATTGCATTGCCGTAAACTGGAAACACGTTGCCTGATCTAACGAGTCTCGTTTCCAATTGTATCGGGCGGATGGACGTGTAGGGGTATGGAGACATCCTCATGAATCCATGGACCCTACATGTCAACAGAGAACTGTTCAAGCTGGTGGAGGCTCTGTCATGGTATGGGGTGTGTCTAGTTGGCGTGAAATGGGACCCCTGATACGTCTAGATACAACTCTGACAGGTTTACAGGTACGTAAGCATCCTGTCCGATCACCTGCACCCATTTATGTCCGTTGCGCATTCCGACGGACGTGGACAGTTCCAGCAGGACAATGCGACACCCCACATGTCGAGAGTTGGTACCGAGTGGCTCCGGGAACACTCTTCTGAATTTATACACTTCCATTGGTTACCTAAATCACCAGACGTGAACACTATTGAACATATCTGGGATTCCTCGCAACGTGCTGTTCAGAAGAGATCTCTACTGCCTCGCAAGCCTATGGATTTGTGCACTGCCCTGCAGGATTCATGATATGAATTGCCTCCTGCATACCTTCAGATATTAGTTGAGTCCATGCCACGTCGTCTTGCGGCACTTCTGCGTGCTCTGGAGGGGTAGATGGGTGGGGGCTACACAATATTAGTCAGGTGTACCAGTTTTTTTTGCTCTTCAGCGTACAATATGCAGGTATGAGCAGCAACATTTTTCAAAGGATGAGTTCGAATGTGCTCAGTAATACATGAGCTGACTTTAACACAATTTCTAACTATGTTTTGGTTATTCAGATATACCCATTTATTTAACGAAGGCGCTAAGATGAATTACTGGTGGCGCCAAATGTTCTCTTATCAACTATGTGAAATAATTTCAAATAATCGCATACGCACTATTTATTTTATCTTGACGAATAGTTGAAAACTTCTGTCCTATGGTGTAATTGAGGTAGAAAAAAAATCTTCTTATAGCCTCTCATCTTTTGACTAACCAATTTGCAAAGCGATTTTTCTCTCACTATAATGTTTTTTTTTCAGTTTGTTATCTTTATTATTACTCTCTGGAATCTGTCAGTGAAAAGGGAGGTATATATATGTTCGTGCACTTGTCGTGACTATAAATTTTTTTCACTCCTGCCTTGGGGGTTGTATCAACGTATAATAGGGTGCTTCTGACATTTTGCAGGCTAATATTAGCCGCAGAACGATTAAATCCTTCCTCAAACCACCCTGGAACATAAGAAATGCATTTATTTATTTCAATTTCGCACAAAAAAAACAAGAATCGGAGGAGGGCAAGGCAACGGATGGGTTAATCAATTGAATGTATACAAAATGATTATTCGCATCAAAAATACTATAACTAATTAAAAACCGTCGCTTTTGACTGTGATGACACAACAATGCGTCAGCGACTGGCTGGGAATATATATTAATACATTTAACTTATTTTAAAAAAAATAGCAGTATTTTGTGTTTGAACACAAATAACCCTGCTTCCAGAAAGTTATTTTACAAACCGACCTACTAAGGGAACGTTTATTAGAAAGGGGAACATCGTATTATACTTCTTTATATCCAATATATGTAGCTTTATATTGTATGCCATTCTTTTTCGTTTATACTTTAATTGGTAACGTTAGGATTGTTAAACAAATAGTAGGTTTCGTATGAAATCACTCACTTCACCACATTTAATGTAGTTTAAACATTCAAATCTAGCGTTA
The DNA here is from genome assembly GCA_002778355.1 of Clitarchus hookeri. NCBI lineage: Eukaryota > Metazoa > Arthropoda > Insecta > Phasmatodea > Phasmatidae > Clitarchus > Clitarchus hookeri. Next base: position 24,152 of record NQII01011046.1, read on the forward strand.
TGATGATGCCGTGAAAACGAAATGAAAGACGTAATATGCTATGAAAAACTGAATGTTTATGTTGCTTCGTAAAATGGTTCTGTAGAAACCCCACTCATGTTATATAAATAAAATCATTAATGTTAATAGTTTATGAATTGTCATATTTGATACACGTTGTTTATCACATCCATTAGTTAAAAAACAAATCAGTTAAAACAGTGAATGAAATTGTTGATGAATCAGTAGAAAAGTCACAAAATCAGTAAGTGAAGGAAAACTGGCATTTTTTTTACTAATTCATTAGTTAAATTTATTGAAGTGACAGTTACATAAGTAAGGTGTTAACTGATTTAAGCAAAGAAATTTTCACTTATTCAGATTTAAAGTATAAATAACGGACTTCCTCGTAATTTCACGGTGTTGCATAATCAAATACGACCACATATTATTTCTTAGATATTATTTAAACGATTACTTCAAATTGCTGTAATCGGGTTATTAATGGAGCACAGCAAGTTGAGTAGTGTAGTACAAAATGGTGGGAGATCAAGTTTTCTGGAATTATCTTTTGTACATGTGAATCCATTCAACTCGTTTCAAAAATATTTAATTAGGAGAGTACAAAAAAGTGCACCAAGTACGACCAATAAAATAAATTTAAAAAAATGATTAATTGATTACTATTACGTCTGCGGTTATACATTATCCAAAAAAAAATTTTCACAGTTTACCATAATTTCGTGTATGCTTATTTTTTAATTTTTACAAATTTTGATACTTGAATCACTTAAAAATACTTCGATAAGTCACTATGTATATATATTTACACTGAAGAGCCAAAAAAACTGGTACACCCGCCTAATATCGTGTAGGGCCCCCCGAGCACGCAGAAGTGCCGCTAGACGACGTGGCATGGACTCGACTAATGTCTGAAGGTAGGCAGAAAGCAATTCACACCATGAATCCTGCAGGGCAGTCCACAAATCCAATCTGCGCCAATTTGAGAAACGGTTGCACGTCTGCAACCTTTAATGATTCTCGTCAGTCGTCATTTGTCCCGTTCTTTCACGATCTTTTTCCGGCCGCAGCGATGTCGAAGATGTGATGTTTTACCGGATTCCCGATATTCACGGTACACTCATGAAATGGTCGTACGCGAACATCCAAATGTTATCGCTACCTCGGAGATTTTATGTCCCATCTCTCGTGCGCCGGCTATAACACCACGTTCAAACTCACTTAAATCTTGATAAACTGCAATTGTATCAGCAGTAACCGATCTAGCTGCCGACCACATCGCGTTACTCTGATGGGTTCCATAACTCTGTTATTTGCATACGCACGCCTATACCAGTTTTTTTGGCTCTTCAATGTGTATATATAATAAATCTCAAAATTAATAACATATATGGCAGGTTACTGAACCAAATTTTTTTTTTTATTTTTTTTTAAATATTTTAAATAGCTAACGATTTCGTATCAAATTCCTTAAATTTGATTGAATTGTATAACAACTAAGCAACGAGGAGGTAGTAAAAATAACCAAATATGATTTGCTGGTATAATTAGTCAAATTGTATATGCAAATATTATCCTTTCTTACAGAAAATATTATTTCTTTATCTAAAAAAATTAGAAACTTGTTCCTTCTAATAATTGTATCCTTTTAAACTATATATTATTTTTCAAGAAATTATCTCATTTTATTTAATTCAACTAGTTTTACCTTATGTTAAATTTCAGCGTTAATTTTCTTGAATATTCTATTTTTTGAATGTGTTTTAATTTTGCATTCAGCAGAGTTAAACACAATATTTGTTATGTGAAATAGTAGACTTCAACTCTTTATAATAAATTTGTTTTTCCATGACATTTTTGTGTACCTGTTCGAACTAACATTACATTATAATTTTTACTTTTAAAAGAAATGACTTAAAATCTTACTTCAGCAGCTTCCACGAACACCTAAATTCTAAACTAAAAATTATTTTCAAATGAAAGTGTATGAATTAAGGGAATGGACAAAACTAATGGATATGTTAAAATATTTCAAAGGGATATTGAATTTTATTTTCTGGCATTTGAGAATTATTTAGTACTTTTTGAGAATATATCAGTTAGTCTACCAGTTGTTATCATATACTGAAAAGCGTATTAAATTTACTTTATAACCTTATGCATGCGCCAATGTGAGTCTGCATGTGTGTGAATGTACATCTATCTTCTCAAATATTTTTTTTGCTGAGCGCTTTAAGTTGAAATTACTTATTTTATGTATAAACGTCTGTGTTTAAAAATTCGGTCTTCTGAAAAATTTTCGCTGGCAAACACTGGCAGAGGAAACGAAAAAATTAACTATATCTCTTTAACCACTTGCTACGAAAATTGTTATTCAAGGTATTAAACACATTTCGTCAACAGAACCAACTCATTGGTTGACGAACAACATACGCTGTATATATCCGGGAATGAATTAAATTGCAGTATCGTGGAAAATATGCTTCAAGAAGTGTCCTGCATTAACGTTTAATTTCTCATCTCACATTCACCAAGAGTTAACCACTACTTACTTAGCCACAAGAAGCCATTAGCCAAATCACTTGATAATTTTAGTCCGGAAGCATCAATAACAACACGCTAGGTTTTTAACCTTTTTCATGCCAATACAATACAACGGATCTTCCCTAGATGAACTGTGCACAGTTATCACCTAATGATGAAAAAAAATATAAGATAAATCACTAGTAATTAAATCTTTTTATTTTTTAACTTTAAGATATTTATGGCAGCTACTTCACAGTCACCCCGTTATATTTTGAGTTGTTTAAAACGCTTATAAGTCACTATTATTTTTATGCTGTCCATTTTCTTTTAAGCACTGAAAATATTAAATGCTGAAAAATATTAGATGGAAATTGTTCACGATTTTGTGAGGTCATTGTTTCGAATAGTTGTTGGGGCAATCAATTAAATAGTTTTAAAGTAAAGTCACGTTATTTTGAAGTGCTGAATANAAATAGTTTTAAAGTAAAGTCACGTTATTTTGAAGTGCTGAATACTATTTTAAATATAAGTTCTCATTTCAGTACTGAGTTCTACACATTTTTTCATTTTATATTCCATGTAGCAGTGAACACTAGCTTAATATCACGAACTCTACAATCCATTGCTTACGTTTGTTTGCAGTTATTATAGTTGCACTTAGGTGTGANACTAGCTTAATATCACGAACTCTACAATCCATTGCTTACGTTTGTTTGCAGTTATTATAGTTGCACTTAGGTGTGATATGTGTGAAATAGGCATTCATAATGCTTAAATGATGTAATTATATATTAAACAAGTTGCTCCATTGCAATAATTTTGTCAGAAATTTATATCTGAAAAAATAAATTTGTAAACTAACGGCGAGTTTGCTGTGATTTTAAAGCTTTATTGTAGCCATAAAAAGTTGAGACACGTTGAAACTTTTACTTATTTTGTACATGTCTTAATTTCTGTGAGTTCAATGCGGTCAGACCATGGTGTTTGAAACTTTTACCCAACCCCGTCACTGTGTTACCTGAAAACTGAAAGCGTCGGTTTTCCTCCACATTCACGCACCACAAATTAATATTAGAAANCCCGTCACTGTGTTACCTGAAAACTGAAAGCGTCGGTTTTCCTCCACATTCACGCACCACAAATTAATATTAGAAATACATATTTAACTGAATTTGTCATTTTAATTTCTAAATATTTCAATAAACTGGGCTATTAACCTCATCTCGGAATTCCAACCAACGTGGAACGCACGTTTTTAACAATTAAAAACGAGAAAATAGTGGTATCTGGGTACTGACATTTTTCGACCACATATTCCATGGGTGTATAATCAGAGAAAATGATGTAATACATTTAAAAACACGTGCTATGGTTTTAGTGTAAATTCCTTCCAATGACATGCCAGTACTTTAGAATATGCGATACCATGCCTGCATTGTAAATGCGTTCCGCTACATCGAAACATCTGCGAACAAAGCACGTGTTCACAGAATGGATTCTCGTTGGTCGCCGACGACACAAGTGTGAACGCATGCACCATTGTGGACTTGTAAACCGAGTTCCATGTGGGTTGTGTGCAGCAAGCACCTGGGCATTTGTGTACCTATGTGAACCTGCTACATACATTTTGTCTTCCGGAATCTGACGGGGCAATTCCTACGACTATGAATATCCGTTACCCGTAAGCTTAAGCGTATGAATTAGTTCCCCCGTCACGGCGCGGATTACCTCACGGCGATTTACGGTTTTCCACAACAAACGCAACAGTCGTATTATTACATGCTTCTACCAACGGTGCTTGAGTTGCTTTCCATTTGTACACGAGTTATTCCTTTGTTACAAGGATGTGTCTAATGCGCGTTTTCTATACAGCTAACCAAATACCGATCATGTAGGTTGGAGGTATAGTCGGAAAGACGTCACTGTTAAGGCGTATGCTATAAAGCAGAAAATACGATGTTGAAACATTTTCTCAAGTTTTGCGTGTTTTAACCATGAGGTGTAGACATAAATAATTTTTTAAATAAGAACTTTTTATATATTATCAGAATCGATAATTGTCTACCAGCGTTTGATTTAAAAACCATNTCTATACAGCTAACCAAATACCGATCATGTAGGTTGGAGGTATAGTCGGAAAGACGTCACTGTTAAGGCGTATGCTATAAAGCAGAAAATACGATGTTGAAACATTTTCTCAAGTTTTGCGTGTTTTAACCATGAGGTGTAGACATAAATAATTTTTTAAATAAGAACTTTTTATATATTATCAGAATCGATAATTGTCTACCAGCGTTTGATTTAAAAACCATTGTTTTATTCATCTATACAAAGGAAATACTATAACAAGGTTCGGGGCTTAAATAATATTCATAAAAAGGATACAATAGCTTTAAGACTTTGATTAAAACACTTGGCATTTATTTTACCATTGGAAACCGAAAGAACTCATTTGGTTTCTCGAAACGGTATCCTGAATAAATTTCAAAATTATGTTTCCGTCGAGGTAAAATTTAAACTACCCGTAACTCCCAATGCATAGCGTAAATAATTTATTAATTAATACGATAACATATTATCCAGAGTGTATTGGCACGTATGACGTATTGAAAATTGTGTACCAACACAGACGTCCTTTTTCTGATTAGTTCCATTTGTTGCTGCCAATGCCATAGAACAATAGAAATCCTTTCTCAATGTTTCACCAAGTAAGTTATTACAAAGAATTCGCAAGTACGTGTCAAACCAAAAATCTGACCTTTTGCAATCCCTGGAAGTAAAAATTTATGTGTACGTTTAGGAGATAATTACGCCTGAATTTACACTTGTTAATATTTTATTCCAGTATATCAACATGCACGTCCTTAAATCTTGGTTCTGAAGCAGCCGACTAGGTTAATCGTTTTTCTGATTCAGCTAAAACTGATGGCGAAAGCGGCAAGTGTGTTAACACTTGCGTGACATTCATTTGCGGTCAATAGATGAGCAACAAACTATAGCGTTTTTTTTTGCAATGTTTGTATTCCTCATATAAATATTATTGTTTGCCACTTCTCGCTGGCAGGTAAGCAAGATTGGCACCCAGCTTAACTCCGTATATCGTAATAGCTTCCTTATCTTTCTCCACTACTCGCGGGGCAGCCATAAGGGGTTGGTTTACTTAGGTACGCAAAATCATTTTCAGAGCTACTATTTGGTTTCTGCTGNTACGCAAAATCATTTTCAGAGCTATTATTTGGTTTCTGCTGGATATTTCCGACTACGGTGAATTTTTTAAGACGTGGGGTTTTATCGAGGTATATTTTTGGCCCAGTGAAAAGAATGAACCACGCCCATTCTGCGGTTTCACAATGAAGGGATTTTTTTTTTCTATGTAGCGTAATTTAAATTACACATTCATTTGTAATGATGATATTTGAAGAATAAAAATTTACTTCATTCTACTAGTACGCTTATATTTAGAATTCGGGGCCAAACGTAAAGAATTGGAATAGGGAATTTATTAAAACAGTCTCCGTAATGACTCCATTAAATGTTTTTGTTTCCGCAATTTCATTTCGACCATGTAGTAGTCGAAGTAATGGAAGACGATATATTTGCTGAAAAAACTTGTTAGACTTCAGTAAAACAATGTCAGCGTAGTTTCCATCTCTTTGAAGTTTTAAAATGTCCAACAGTTGACATTATGTACATGCTAGGATCATTTAACAGGAAAAAATTATTTTCTCACAAATATAACATCAACTTTCCTTAAATTTGACCAAAAATTTTCTCTCTCCTGGCTGGAAAAGGGTGCAGTAAGGACTACTGAAAAATGTTAACGAACTATAATTAAAATTTTGTTTGAAGACTGTAAATATTTGACGTGTGCGCAGTATAAATTTGATCCTACATAGCCTCTTAAAATAAGCCTCACATGTTACATATGGTTACCAGTTATTTCCGCCCGCCGTCATCACTTTTTCAAATACGGCGGAAGTAGTAGTCGTTAGGGGACAGAAAACCCCAAAACTTAATTTACTTAACACATTTTCAGATTATGTAGATAGTTCCACCTTTGTTGCGTACATAAGAGCTATTCCGAATGTTTGTGGACTGGCAAAAATGCGGCGATTATATGGGAGCGATTCTGTGATTTTGGCCGAANCTGCTAATCAATTTTTGTGTGCAGATATATATTTTTTTTTCCCCAGGAATCTCGCAGCTGTAAAACTCAAAATGTTGAAAGGAATTTACAAAACAATTATTCAAGCCGTATCTTGGTCAAAGTACGTACATATGGGCTTGGCATTCATTATCGCGTGGAGGCGTGCAGCCTCGGTGGCTTAATAGATTACCACTCGTTGGGTTTTTGTTCCCTCGCGTTGTATTTCCCGGAAGCTCTTATATGATTTAGTGATTTATAGCGCTCTCGTTCATTGCAAGTCACGAGAGGCGAAGAGAATTTAACGTTCCGCTATTTTTAACTCGTGTTTCAGGCTGCTCTCTTGGGTAAAGCGACATTGGACATTTAAGTTTATCTATAGGTAACAGCAAATAAATTATTTGTTTATATCTCAGTAATCCTTATTCCCTAGGCAGAGCTATATTTGGTGATAAGGGTCCATAATTTCTTGGTTTGGAATTTAATTTATTCAGATAATTTTTTTCTGCACATTTTGCCTTCTTAGTTTGCGTTGAACGCTTTTCCGGTTTCATCAGCCTCGCAGGAGATTTAATTCCACTGAAGTCGTATGCATGAGTAAATATGAATTTTTGACCCACCTCTGGAAAGATCCTGTTAGTTTATTTATGCAAACGATTTCGCATTTATATTTGAAAAGTTTTTCTACTAAACGCGGAAATGCTCATTTCCATTACAAACACAAGATAAAACGTTAGCTTGTGTAACGATAAACAACGCCATAGTTTTTCTCCTATGCATCTAAAAATATTTAACTTTTGTAAATAATTGTCAAAAATATATTTGCAATAGTTATTTGTATACAGATAACGGTTTAAATTAATATATTTTATAACATTTTTTAAAACATTTATCACTACCAAAACTTATATATCAGACGTAACAACATTCTTTACGATAAAAACGAAATAATACCTTAAATTTTAGCTTTGTGGGGGAAAATTTTGTTCCTAAATTTCATTACAGATTCCGTTATTTGTTTAAACTTTATTTTTCTACATATACGAATCAAGGAAGGTGTTATAAGCACTTGGTAACAATACCGTCTGGATATAGCACAACTTTTAATTAATTGTTAAAATTATAATTTGACGAGACACTTCCTTCAATTGCACTGTTGCAGTTACGTGTATGAAGTAATTTTGTAAATGATATCATAGGCTACCCAATTTTAAATTCAGGACGTGGAAAGGCACGAAAAAAAAATTCTTAAGTGTTTCAGTTAATTAGGTAAAAACTAATACACATGTTTTTTAATATGATAATTGAAACAGAATTGTTTAAATTATCCACATTAATTCCCCGTGCATTCATACGAAGGCTAACTGAAGCTAAGATATCTTAAGTACCGTTGTTTTGACGAGTTGTATCTGAGGGTTCCTTAAACCCCAGGATTAATTACAAAACAACCAAGAAATTACTTTTAATGTCTAATATAACTTTTTTTTTTTCAATTAAATGACTTTATTCCCATCAAGCATGGTGCAAGATGTATCTCGATTTATACAGTTTTACATTATAGGAAGGGCGTTGGCAAAGGAAAAATATCTAATTTTTTATTTGTACCAGATATTGTTTACTTGAAAACATAACCTGTAACTGTTTTTTTTCTCAGATAAATTTTTCACAGATTAATGTTTTGCAAAACGACATGTGAAAGTCAAAATAATACTGTTTTGGTAATGTACAAATAAAATGAACGAAATTATTTGCAGAAAATTTAACACGGGCAACAAAAATATTCTGTCTGAATTATTTTTTAAGGTATGCTTAGTGAAAGTTACTTTCCAAAAATCCCGACGCTGTCACAAAATAAATTAGCAAGAGTTTCCTTATTTTGAACAATTTTTTTAAATAGCAAAATTATTCACTTTTACAATTTTATGAAAGTCTTTAATTAAAGCTTCGTAGCTTTCAGAGCGAATTATATAATTTCAGTACATCAGATAGCTTTTATTATTTGAGCATTTATAAAATGGTGAAATTGTAATTTTGAGTGCAAAAAGTATGCACTCAAGAAATATTTTTCTGAGGAAAAAAAATGATTGATAATGTCCAAAAGTTGAACTATATATATAGATATATATATGTATATATATATATATATATTGTACAAATATAAAAAAAAAAACCAATTATTTTTTGTAGCCAACGTCCTGAACTATTGAACCTCCTGAGTGGATGTTACGTGGAAATGTAGATAGTTAATAAATCTAAATGTTTTCTTAAATGTTTGTTGATGCACTGTTTTTAAAAACTTAAAGTAAAAGAAAAACGAATGATATCAATGCGAAGAACTTCTGCAACTTGGTGGATAAATATGAAGAAGTCAATCAATTCCATGTTGGCCCGCTACGTAGTAAGACCAATCACAACTTAAAAGTTATAAGCTGATGCCATATCACGCCAATACTGTCTTCATTGATTGCTACGGTGTTAGATAAACATTAACTTTCCTCCAAGATGTTTCCAAGTTTGAAAGCAATGTTTCCTGAGTTCGTTCTTTTACTTGGTCGGAATAACACAAATCTTATTTTGCGGAAATAGAAATACTCATGATAGGTAAAACTGCATAGTATTTATGCATGCAAATAGTTTCCTGATAGGTGTCTATAATATATCTTATGCTGAATATGACGTCCGGATGTAGAAATTTAAGTATTAAAAAGCGCACAATGTAAATAACATGGAGACAAATTAAAAACTATGATATCTTCTATTACAACAAATCTACAAGTAAGCGAAATGAAACAAGTAAAACATTAATGATTGTAACATATATAATTTTATCCATCAGATAAAACTACTCTCGGCAGTAACGCATTTGGGTCTTATTTCAAATACATAAAACTGCCGTGACGTTTGTTTTATAATATATCGGCAAAAGGGCGAATTATTACCGGACTCATATTTCACAGTAGTCTAAATCGTCAAGTAAATTTTATGCTGATCATAAAATTTGGCGATATATTAACCGAGGTTAACGTTGAAAATTGTATTTAGTTCAGAAACACCAAATCCACTGCCATCGTTACGCAGAGTGACTGATCCACGAATAAGCAGAAAGTTACATGCCTCAAAATGTTTAGTACCACCGGGACGTCCGAGTTACTTATGTTGCTCACAGCCCAAGAGAAAATATGAGATGAAAATACGCACTGTCTCTACAGAATACCGCACATGTAATTTCGGTGTCCACAACATTAAATGTGTTGCAAACTTTTATTTTGAGATTTGTACTTTCTTTATTAGCCAAGGACAGAGATTCTGCGAACTATAACAATTTTGTACGATTTAGAGACAATTCACTGGAAGTTTTTATATTAATTTTCATGTTATAAGAACCATGAAATGTGCAGTTAATGCTTGTTAAGGAGCCGCGGTGGTATAGCGGTCAGACTACTCAGTCCACCTAGGCGAGACGGGATCGATTCCCGGCAGGGTCATTCGCGGATTTTCGCATGCGGGAAGCGTGACGGACGATGCCGCTGGCAGGCGGGTTTTCTTCCGAATCTCCCGTTTTCCCCGCCCTTGCTTTCCGGCGCTGCTTCATACTCACCCCGCTTGACCCTCACTGGCTCTCAAGACAACGATATTAAGCGCCGCTCAAACCACTTCACTCTGCTTTTTTTAATCCCAACATTAGTTTTACACACTGTATGGTATTGTTTAGTAATATTTACTCTAAATTACTTGCAGTAATACAAAATTATGTTGGCACTTGTTTCCAAAGTAATGTTACTGAAAATACAGTCATTTTTATAAGATTGTGTATATAATTCGGCGCATATTCGGACAGCATTAGCGACATGTATATACATGAGAAGTTGTGGTAGGTATCAGAATATGTGGACTTGAGATGAACGCCTTCTACCAAGGTGAACTGTGTTCAATCCCCGGCCGGGTCACTCCAGGATGTTCGCATGTGGAAAGCGTGCCAGACGATGCCGTTAGTTGGCGGGTTTTCTCGGGGATCTGCCATTTCCCGCGCCCCTTTATTCAACGCTGCTCCATACTCACCTCAATCGGCCCCATCAGCTATCAAGATATCGTTATTAAGAGCCGCCCAAATATCTTTACTCTCTCACTTGTGATGATGTGATGAACTCGATGTGGCCTCAGTACGGAAGTTATACGTGCTTTCGAACTATGGCGTACCCGTCTACCATACGTTACTGCAACAACAGTTAGCTAATTGGACACGATCGTGAGTGCATTACTGATGGCCCTAACGGTGGCTGTGATATTTCACGTTGTTATGTGACGTGAGCTAATGAGAGTCCGCAACGATAAGTGCGACACGTCGTAACGTCTTGTTAAAGGGAGGGGGAGAGGGTAATTACAATGAAGTGATAATCATCGAGGACTTGCCGAACTCTATCGTTCAATGTGCTTACTCAGCACACATGCGAATATACGTAAGTAACGTTTATATTTCCCAGGGTTATATTAACGTAAATAAACCTTTAATAATATTATCACCAAAACTCAAAGCAATCATTGGTTTACTTTTGAATTAATTTCAGCTACGAAAAATGTTAGCACATTTGTGAATATTAGTAAACCTGTTGTTGAATAAATTACGTATTTCAAATTTTTATGTTATGTGATGTGGAAAGAAGGCACTGACCGAAAAGATTTCGACAGAATGTTAAGCATATTTCATGAACGCTGGAGCATGCACCATCAAACTAATTTTCACATATATATTTGAAGTACGTAGTATTTTATTTGCGCATGTCCGTTCACTGATACTTCCAACTTTTCTGAAGCCCTGCTTAAGTTCTACTTCCAGGATATTCCTTCCCATTCCCTCACTTAACCGAGTCTAGAAAACTACACCAAAGAGACCACGCATCGTATTCGTGCGCATTCACAGTAATTATATTTTGCATAAGAATTATTTCCTATTAGGCATTACCAACACATTTTTTTCCTGACGGATTTTATTCATGATTTCAAGAACGGAAGTTTGAAGGATGACTTTGGGGGTGCGCAGCGCCCCTCCCTTAAGAGGTAGAGGGTTGGAACGAAATTTTTGCGCAACCTTGAACCTTCCTCTATCAATCCCCCTCCCCCCCATCCCACCCTAGCCAACCCCTTGGGAGGAGATGTGGTGAGCAGAGGGGTGTGTTTTTAACTTTGGTCGGTGCTGGAAGTCGCAGTTGTCGGCCGATTGCTATGGGATCTGAGGGAGGGCTGTTGTTTATGAACCCTCCCTCGGCCGAGGGGTCAGTTATGCCCTTTTGTAAGAATGTCGGTACCACTGAGGGGTGGGGGGCATTTAGGTTTTCGGCTCTTGAAGCCACAGTTATCGGCCGATTTCGGTAGGATTTGAGGGAGGGCTGTTGTATTTAGACCCTCCCTCGGCTGTTGTGTCAGTTATCTCCGTTTGGAAGAATGTCGGTACCTCTAATGGGAGGGGGGCATTTATGTTTTTTAAGCTCTTGAAGCCCCAGTTTTCGGCCAATTGCGGTGGGATTTGAGGGAGAGTTGTTGTATTTGGACCCTCCCTCGGCCATTGGGCCAGTTATGCCCTTATGGGAAAATGTCGTTACCCCTGCAGGACAGAGAGGGATAATATGTTTTCCAGTCCTGGGAGAAGCAGTGGTTGGCCTATGGCAATGGGATTTGAGGGAGGTAACTAACTTAGGCCCTTTTCGATTAATGTCGGTACACCTGAGGGTGGTTGGGGGTTCTATATGGTTTTATGTCTCTGGGAATAACAGTTTCTGTGTCCAATAGCTATGGGATTTTAGGGAGGGAACTAGGTTAGGTCCTTTTGGATACTTGGTTTGGGCGATTGAAGCAGAGATGATATAGAACGTGACGGAGATCGCGTGTATCATTGAGACAAGTGGTGTGGAACGAAAGGACACATTTTTGGCTAGGCTGATAAAGAACGTGATGGAGATCACGTGTATCAATATGCCCAGTGGTTTGGGGCAAAATTGCAGCCATGGCTCTCCCACGCCTCAATGGGACTTCTTTAATGCAGCCTGCATCACATGTGGTCACATATGTGATGTTGCCGGTCTAAAGTCTAGATAAATGCAGAGTGGGTGTGTTTGATGTGTAGGCATACATATCAAGCACATAAAAAGGTACGTGCTGTATACGATCGTGTTTTGTGGAGGGTTTGCCCGTGTTGGTGGTCACCCTTCGTGGCTCTGATGGAACGCTCACAAATGGATGTGCCTGTGGTATTGGTCGCCCAGCCGTATACAGTCATGCCGGGGGGTGTGCACGTGGTGGTGGTCACCCTCCACGGTTCCAATGGAGCCTTGCACATAGGGGTGGCTCTGGTGTTGGTCCCCTACTAGCCTTGACAGGATATTACGCACAGAGTGTGTGTCTGAGGTGAAGGCCACTCTCCGAGGTTCGGTATGGGCCTTATGTATGGGCCTGGCTGTGGTGCTGGCCTACGTCCATGTACACAAGAAGTGTCATATGTGTGGAGGGTGCGTCTGTAGTTATGCGCACCCTCCAAGGAAGGTTGTGTCACATGCATGTGGTCTGTTTGCAGTGTGTCATATGTTACCGATGGGTTTCTTTTTGTTACAGATGGTGCATAGTTGGGTGTGACTGCTGAAATCTGTGTTAGTGAACTTTGAAATTGTGTGGCTTTTGCAAGTGTTACTTGGACATTCGCATCGCGATGCCCAAGATTAAGAAGTGCCAAAGTCCTGCCACCAGGTCTCAAAAGGAAAAGATGCCCATCAATAAGCATTTGTCAAGAGCAAAGTGTTCTGAACCATCAGGCAGTGTGTCAGGTGCATCTGAGTCTGTACCATCGCAGTTGACAGACAAACAACCGCAGGTGACAACCCCTGTTTCTGTGAACATTGACTTCGTGAAATTGTAATTTGGGAAGTCGTGTGTGTGAACATTGACTAAGTGAATTTGTAATTTGGACATTCGTGTCACGATTCCAAAGGTTAAGAAGTGGAAAAGTGCTGCCACACGGTCACAAAATGAAAAGAAGCGCCTAATTAAACATTCGTCAAGAGAAGATTTGTTTTAGCAATCAGACTGTGTGTCCAGTGGATCTCAGTCTGAAATATCTCAGATGTCAATACCTGTGAGGAAGTCAATACCCGTCCGAGGAGAGCGACCTCCAACAATATTTCACGACAGCCAAGCGGCAGGGCCACCCAAACCCCTGATCCACCTGTTGTGCAAACAAGGGGAAGGCAAAAAACACGCACACCCGTCCGAGGAGTGCGACCTCCTACAATATTTCACGGCAGCCAAGTAGCAGGGCCTTCCCAGGCCCCTGATCCACCTGTTATGCAAACAAGGGGAAGGCGAAAAACACGCTCGCATGTAGCCTCTGATGCTGGACATTCATATGCTGCTATATCACCTTTCGTTGTGCCTTCTGACACAAGCATCTTAACAGAGTCAATCCTGTTGGATGACGAAACAACAAACGGTTTGCTGGGGCCCTTTTACGAATAGGAAAATACACCTGTGCTCATCCTTCAACAGGAGCAGGTGGCTCTTACAAGGGCGAGACTAAGAATGTATCATTCACGGCACTACCATGCTGCCCATAGAGGTGGGCCAGTTGCTTTCGAGGCACACGACATGATCCAGATGGATAATGAGTGTAGGCATTGTGGTGCACTCTTTTTTTAAAGTGAAGGCACAAAACGCGATGGCGTGTTCACCATGTGTTGCATAAGGGGCAAGGTTGAGCTACCTCCTCTCGGTGAGTGTCCAGCTGTCCTACGGGAACTTCTCACGGGCGATTCAGATAAGAGTTTTGATTACAGACAGTTCATCAGGAACTGCAATGCAGCATTATCGTTCGCCTCATTCTGTGCAGAAGGCTTCGTTGAATTACCTCGCCAATCTGTGAATACATTTCAAATTCATGGACAAGTGCATCATCTCACCTCTGAGGCTGCATGTCCAGTGGAGGGCACAGACCCTCGGTAAAATCAACTTTACTTTATCGATGTGGATGCAGTAAATGCTGCCCGAGTGCATCAGAACAATCCTTGCCAGCTTGGAATTTTGGAGACGCTGGAACATCTTCTTCGTGAGATCAATCCTTTGGCTCAGATCAACAAGTCGATGGATCAGGTATTGGTGTCGGAGGAAGAGGAGTCAAGGCGGATGGGTCGCCCTTTGAGGCAGGTCACCTTGACGATCAAGCCAGGAGTGAGCAAGGATCCCAACATATACAACCTTCCTGTTGCTCTAAATGAGGTAGCAGCGTTTTTTGTTAGTGATGTCCCACCCTTACGAAACGATATCAGGATTTATCCTAAAGATAGGCCGGTGCAGGCAATAAGTCACCTCATTGCCTTGGCAGACCCGATGACTTACCCTCTCCTGTTCCCACACGGATTACATGGGTACACATGTGGCCTCGACCACTCTTTCATTGTGAGCACGACTCGCAACACAGTAACATGCAATCAGTTCTATGCATATCGCATAATGCAGAGGCACGGGTTTTCAACCCTACACCATTCTGGAAAACTGTTCCAACAGTTTGTCGTTGATGCTTACTGTAAGGTGGAATCCTTGATGAAATGGTACATAAGGCAGGCATAAGACAAGCTCAGAGTTGAGGAATACCTGTGTCTTCACGAGCACATGCAGAGGAAAACTGATGCTGCTCATGTTAGAGTGGGCAAAGTTGTGATACTTCCTTTATGTTTCTATGGGTCGCAAAGACACATGTATCAATGCTATCATGACTCGGTAGATATCTTGCGCTACTTTGGCAGACCAGACATGTTCATTACTTGTACTTTCAATCTGAAGTGGCCGGAGATTGTGCTGTCGCTGGAAGGCCACCAGCAGGCATGCCATTGTCCTGATGGCGTATGCAGAGTTTTCAAATGTAAACTTAATGCTTTAATGTATGACATCCACAAAAAAGCAAGTGTTTGGCAAGGTGGATGCCTTCACTTATACAATTGAATTTCAGAAGCGGGGACTGCCCCATGCTCACATTCTGCTCATTTTGTCAAAAGGCGACAAGTTGGCGATGCCAGAAACTGCCGATGCCACTGTCCAAGCTGACATCTCGGACAGAGAGGTGGAACCTGAGTTATACGCATTGGTGAAAACCCACATGCTGCACACCAAGTGTGGACCATCTGCACCCTGCTATAGTGATGGGGGTTGCAGGTTTCACTTCAGGCTTTTCGGGCAGAGACTCTGCTCCACTACCGTGGCTTCGTCCAATACGAAAGACCGGACAATGCCGCTTCTGCTACCATCGGCACCAAGGTGTACGACAACAGGCACGTCGTGCCTTATAACACATATTTGCTTTTGAAGTATCAGTGCCACACTAACATTGAAGAGTGTTCCTCGCTTCAAGTGACAAAATACCTATACAAATACATACATAAAGGACACGACTCTGAGTTCTGCAAGTCGGAGACATTGTCCATGACGAGGTGACATTTTACCTCGATTGCAGGTACGTCAGATCACCAGAAGCATGCTGGCGTTTGTTATCGTACAAAATGGCAGGCAAGGACATAATTGTGTTCAGGCTCAACATTCATCTTGAGAACAGGCAATCAGTTTTAATTGCCGACAATGATGTAGCTGGCGCATTAGAGAGGGTGCATGAAAAACACATGCACTTCACATCATTCTTTCTTTATAACTCTGAGCAGAAGTTTCATGAACACCATGGTGGCGGTGAGTGTGGGGCAAGGCTGTGTCCACTACACCTGACATATGCCCAGTATCCTAGCCACTTCTGTTGGCTCGAGAAGCAACATATCTGGAAGGCAAGAGATAAGGGAGGATTCAATACATTTCTAGGATTCATAAAGTAAGCCCTCAGGCGAACGAGGATCTACTTTNGCTGTGTCCACTACACCTGACATATGCCCAGTATCCTAGCCACTTCTGTTGGCTCGAGAAGCAACATATCTGGAAGGCAAGAGATAAGGGAGGATTCAATACATTTCTAGGATTCATAACGTAAGCCCTCAGGCGAACGAGGATCTACTATGCCTTAGGCTGCTTCTGCACAATGTCTGTGGTCTTACCTCCTTCGAGGACCTCCGCACTGTGCGGCATACTGCACATCCATCGTACAATTTGGCGTGTCTCGACCTGCTCCTACTTGACAGAGACGACATATACCAGGTCACCACTCACGAAGCTTCAAGGTGGAGTGCTCCTGGGGGCTTCAGAGTTTCGTTCACCCATATTCTCATTCACTGCAACATAGCAGACCCACTGCTAATGTTTACCAACCTTAAACCATATCTGCTCGATAACACACCTGACTATGTAGAGGCTTCTGAAAATAGAGCAGTCATACACATTCAGTTCAGGCTGGGTGTGTTTAACAAATCGCTCGCCGATTTCGGGCTTCCATGCCCCAATTTTTGCCATGTACACGACCTGCCGCAATTTGAAGTTGAAACAGAATGCAATGAAGGTGAATACATAAGTTCTGTTCTGAATGCCGGCCAGGCAGCTGTCTTCGGCGAGGTGATGGCTGCAGTTGTTGCTGCTGATGGTGGTGATGAACCCCAGTTCACATTTTTTTTTCGTAGACCGCCCTGGAGGCTCGGGGAAAACGTTCCTATACAACTGTTTCATACATTGCCTTCGGGCAGAAAACAAAGTTGTATGCCCTGTTTCTTGGACAAGCATAGCCTCAATACTGTTGTCAGGAGGGAGCACTTCACATGCTCTTTTCGAACTACCTGTACCGGTCATGCAAG